>CANSZD010002338.1:210000-379576 GCA_947648045.1 Beta corolliflora
ATTTGTAACTTTCTTACCCATTTGGCCTTGTTCTCATTTGGTTTGAATTTCTCCTATCACTGTATTCCCCTCCCCAACCTTGATATGCTTCCATCTTTTTTTTTCCCCTTATTTTCCTTGATGTTAATCATTGTTGATTTGCAGAATCCGTACTCTGTGAACATATTGTTAGCTGGCTATGACAAAGAAACTGGACCAGCGCTGTAGTTCGTGGACTACATTGCAACTCTCCAAAAGGTAGATAAGGCAGCTTTTGGTTATGGCGCCTATTTCTCTCTTGCCATGATGGACAGGCACTACCGAAGTAACATGTCCCTTGATGAAGCCATCAAGCTGGTTGACGAGTGCATAGCGGAGATCAGGACCAGGCTGGTTGTGGCCCCACCAAATTTCGTGATCAAAATCGTTGATAAGGATGGAGCACGGGAATATGCCTGGCGTGAGACTATTAAAGATAAATCGTATGTTTCTGCTGATGAAAGTGCTGCTTCCGCCGAGGTTTTGGCTAGTTGAGCACCAAAAAAATTAGGTTGTTTTCATACTTACTGAAGCAGGTAGTGCTGATGTAACAGGGAGTCTTTAGTTCGTTTGAGATTTCATGGCTTTGGCTACCTCGTTGTCACCTTTAGACTACCCCCACTGTTTTCATTTATGGTGAAACAACTATTGAGTTGATTAATCTTGCGCAATTCTCAGTGAAGTAATGTTCATTTTGTCTGACAATCTCAGCATTGTATATCCCCATGAATTGGGATCAGTTCTTGTCAAATGCAATTGAGATGGTAACTATCCATCCATCTTCTCTCTACACCAAGTGCTGGCCCTCCCCAAGGGCCCAAACCCACCAGGCTTGGGCGGTATGATAGGTAACCCAGGAAGAATTCATTGAAAGATGATGAGGTGGGAAGTGGTTTTTCACTTGCCAGAGGTTAATTGTCCTAATCACCTACGCAAATCGCGAGTTAGGACTGTTTTGGCAAAAGTCGTAGCTCCTAACTAGCTTTTGTACTCTTTTTTTTTTCTTTTTTTCTTGAAAAAAAATAAGAGATTTGCTCTTTAACATAAACTGAGGAAAATGTGCTGAAGGTGGACTACATCGTAAGATAAGTGAAAGATGGTTGGTCAGCTTACTATATAAGGAAAAAGGATCAAATATCACAATTAAAAACTAAAATAACACTCTTAAATGGAAAAACATCCCAATAAAAAAGCGGATGTAGTACATAATTGTCGTAGTAAATTTTGTACTTGTCATTACATGCAATGAGTACTCAGTAAAATTAGTTGCTCAATGTGTAGAGGAACAAAAATTGAATCATATCTCACCTTTAATGGTAGCCTGTATATTGTTAGCATTTCGAAAATGTTACTTAAACCACTAAGGGCTCGTTTGGTTGGCAGCTTTTTGGGCTTGGAAACGAATTGAGGTAACACACTCCCTTATTATATATGTTTGGTTAGTTTGTCCATTTTTTTCATTCCCTTACTGGGCCAATTCTCATTCCCCCATTTTGAAACCCTCCTCTCACTAGAGGAAACAAATTACGTTACTGGGCTCAAACCCTTCACCCCATCTCCACCCCCTTTCTCTCTCCTCTATTCGCCTCTTCTGTGCTCGAAAATCTTCAAAATCTGCTCGAAAATTTTCAAAGCTGCTGCGAAAAATTTCAAAATTGCTGCGAAAATCTTCAAATCTGTTGCGAAGATGATTTTTACGCAAGAACGATCAATCATCTCTTTTTCATAGGTAATTTTCGAGTGATTTTACACTATATATAGATGCTTTTATTCTTGTTTTTGTCGAATCTCCTCGGATCAAAGGAATTGACGAAGATTTACCTTGTTATTTCAACAATTTCAAGCTTACGTATCCATCTCTTCAGTCTTCTTAAAACTAGGGTTTTTTTGCCTTATCTTGCTACTGTTATACTTGTGCGAAGATGATAAAGATATTTAACATTTTTTTAGAATTTTTTATGAATTTAATATAATATTGATAACAAATTTAGCGTATTTTTTTTATATTTTTACGGGAAGTTTGAATTTTCAGAAAATTTTGAAATTTAATGTATTTTTTTAACAATTTGTAAAAAAATATATTTTCATGTCGATTTTATAAATAAGAGTATTATTATCAAAAACTGATTCTACTATAAATTTAACCAAACAAAAAGTAAATGAGTTATTAGGACAATGTTCCATTCCTTCATCAAAACAAACAAGTGTGCAACATAACACATTCCATTTCCATTCCATCCTTTCATTCCATTATATTCCCTTTCCATTCCTTAGATTGAACCAAACGACCCCTAAAAGTGAAAACCACCTTAAAACACAATTTCGTCACACACTAGTGGAGTTATAGTCTTTATAGTCTGTCCTTTGTTCTACAAACACTAGTAGACACTACCAGTTCAAATTGATCTTTCTTCAACTACTAGATTTTAGAAACTCTTCAAAGAAATTCTCAGTTCCTGTTGTACTCAGGACATAATAGTGCTATATATCCCAGGTGACACTGGAAGACTGCTCAAACAAAATCAGCCAACTGTGAACCATTACGATACAATATTATTTATTTTACAGTAGGGAAATTCTACTCGTCAAGCTTATTTCTCAATTTTACATTTTTACATTTTCCCAACTCTAACGCCGACCAACGATGCTCTAGAACCCAGCAAAATCCAAAGCTGAAAGCAGGGCATTCCGCTGTCGTTGTGGCCCAGCCATGAAATGAGATCGCCTCTGTTTCTGAAACATCTCCTCCACTTCTCTTGCCGGTAAATTAAAAGACATCTCCATTGCCTCTTCGTCGAGCTGGTTTACTATGTTGTCTTGCCCTGCTCCAGTAAAACAAATATAAAACCAAAGGCAATTAAAATTAAGCATTACATAATATTCTCTTTTCATGTTTTATGAATAGGAACAATTATACACCTGCAAGGAAGTTTCTTTGGTTGTTTAGAGCATTAATACCAAACCCTATGGCTCTCAGGTTCTCGTTTTCTGATGCAACTATAGCAACTGGATGTCCAGCCGGAACAACAAAGACGTCGCCCTTTGATAAGCGTGACCTGACTTTCTCGTAACTCTGGCTGCCACCTCGTTGCTTCTTATTACTTTCGCTTGCTAAGTGTGGGCATGCGATTTCAAAGTATCCACTCCCTTCCTCCACCAACACAACATAGCTTGTGCGAGAATTATAGTGCGGTGCCATCATTGATCCCTAGTATTTACATAAGCTTACAATTAGCTCATAATGTTTATGTCCGCAATCAACACACATACTATTTTACGATGTTCTGAGAAAGCTGTCACCATCCACCATCAATCATTGACTGATTTATGAGATCTTTAATACTTTATGTCGTACTTAAATGAAATGATGCAAAGGGTAGTGTTGTAAAATGATATGACTTCACTAATATTTGTTTTGGGGGGGGAGTGGGGCGTTGGGTTGGGAGTTTGGGACAATATGACAACTATTTCCGGATGGAAGAAGAACTCCCTCTGTTTCATAAAAATCCTCCTATTGCTGCAAGGCAAGGAGGATAGAGAGTGAAAGTGGGTTCTTTTTGTTTATTAAGATCGGAGATAGAATGTAGTTGTTAGAGAATGTAGAATTACATGAGTCCGACAAGTGGGGTAAAGTAGTGTGCAAAGGGAACAAACTTTTACCAAATAATGAATGAAGTAAAAGTAGAAAGATCTTATGGAAACACCCTTAAACGAAAAGTAGTAAGATCTTTAGGAGACTGGAGGGAGTAGTTCTTTATCTTTTATTTGCATTAGTTCCTCAATCCGCAAGTGCGAGATGCCATTACCTGTTTGATGTCAAGATAAGCCACTGAGATATCAAGATCTCCGAGCTGTTGATACTCATTCGGAGTGACCTCAAAGAACTCCCCATGTTCATTGGACAGTTGCGGTCTTTCATCCAAGAACCGATTTGGCCTCTGGAATCTCCAAATTGTCTCCTAGACATTTTATGGGCTAATGCTCTCACTTGCTCGTGACTGGCTTTGATGATTGCCCCTTCCTTCACGTTGCTCTAACGACTTCCGGAGTTGTTCCCTTGGTATCTAGCAACAAAGTTCAATAAAAAACTTTAAATTAGTTCGAGTCGTCATTGCAGTTTTGCTTAAGTTATAAAATCGGACGAGGGCTAGTGGTAAAGAGCACACATTAAGTGCGGCTTGGAGGATTTCTGTACTGAAGCTAGTGAAAAAAGATTTGGACTCTTCACCACCTACACCG
This sequence comes from Beta corolliflora, assembly GCA_947648045.1. Classification (NCBI taxonomy): domain Eukaryota; kingdom Viridiplantae; phylum Streptophyta; class Magnoliopsida; order Caryophyllales; family Amaranthaceae; genus Beta; species Beta corolliflora. Next base: position 214,258 of record CANSZD010002338.1, read on the forward strand.
AAAAATTGCTTGCGCAGAAAGGATCTCACAGTTGCATAAATCACCTCTTATAATATATTATTTATATCCGAATAATTTGAAGGTAGCAAGCAATACATGTAAATATATATACCCGATAACGACCGGGGAGTATTAACAGGGCGTAATAGCTCTCGCTATTTCCAGCTTCTCATCGTTATGACTATTAATTAAGTAGGTAGTTGTGCCAGCGGGAATCATCGGCACATCGCCACGTTCTAGATTGAAGGTCTTGCGGTTTTCTTGCTTCAAAAATGTCACAACGGCTTTTCCTACATTTACAAAGTTGTATGCAGAAGTTAAGCTCATGATATATGAATTATATTAGACATAGATAAAATGATCATGCTATAGAGTATTTATATATACACCTTTCATGACGAAGACAAGCGAGTCGGCATCCCAATGGTGAGGAAGCATGAAAGTCTTAGGATTTGCCTCATAAATGCCAACCCTGAATTTGTCCATTCCAAGCAGGAGGTATGACTTCTCTGAAAACCTTTGGAGTACCCTCATTTGTCCTTCTTGAGTTGAGTAGCGAGACTCAAAACTTTGGGAGTCAAAGTAGTAAGGATTATCACTCTCATGCTGTTGTTTGGTCTTGTGATGGTTATTATATCCTTTTCGACGGCCTCGATCGCCCTCTCTACGCCTGTGTCTCTCCCTATGATGACCAAATTCCTGTTCACAATGTAATTTGCATTGCCTTTGCCGGGGAAAACCTTCCTCCCTGTCCTCACATTCCCGCAGACAATGTGTGTAATCATGTTCTCGTGGTTGTGGGTACCTAGCAATGAGTGTTGGAAAAATTGTCATGTCACCCCAAACCTTCAACTCTCCTCTTTGGTAGCTTTTTTTTATTTTTATTTTTCTTTGATAGCCCCCAAATTATTGTATATATTAATTTCGTAGGCTTAATTAGTCATTACAATTAAATGTCCATTAGTTGTGTAATCTAGGTCAGTTTACTGACCCCTAATTTTTGGGAAGAGTTTCGAGACGATCCAAACGGGTGATTTTGACCTTGAACACGATTTTTTAACGGCTTGTCGTGCCATAAAGGGTCCGTTATTTCAAGAAAGTCGTTTTGAAGGTCAAAATCGCCTGTTAATGATCGTCTCAATAGTCGTGTTCAAAAAGTTACCGTATTGGTAGTCATTCTGACCGGCTTGTCGAAATTCATGCTCATATAGGGTCCTCGGTGGGTTCCGTTTTTTTCAAAAAAAAAAAACGTTTTGAAGGCCAAAATAGTCCGTTTAAGATCGCCTTGAATGTGATCTTGTTTAAAAAATTACAGTCTTGGTAGTCATTTTGACCGGCTTGTTGAAATTCGTGACCATAAAGGGTACTCGGTGGCATTTGTTTTTTCAAAAAAACTTGTTCCGGATGTCAAAATTACCCATTTAATATCGTCTCGAAACTCGTGCCCAGAAATTAAGGGTCTACAAACTAACCTCGGTTATACAACTAACGGACATTAAACGGTAATCACTAACTAAGCCAGCGGAATTAACATACACTATAATTGGGATAAAAAAACTACCAAACAAAAAAGTTAAAAGCTGGGGGCTACCAAAGAGAATTTCCCAAGTTAATATTTGTGATTCACATAGGTTCTCTTCGAGTGGGATCATAATCAGCAACCCATGTGATGTAGAGTGAGTGTGTCAAAGATAATGGAAATAATAAAATTTACATTAATAGGGGAATAAAAGGAAAAAAAGAAAAAGAGGACAACTACTTTTACATCGAAAAATCTCCATTATTGAAGATATAAATAACATGCGCAAAGATTGAGAATGACTTTCCAATATATATCTTTTTTGGTAAGGAGAATTCCCTTGCAAGGAGGGGAAATTGGGGATCATTGCAAGAAGGGATGAGAATCGAACTCCTGTCACAGGGGTGGAAAGAGGACATGACAACCACTAGGCCAACCTTGATTCTCGATCACTTCCCAATATGATAAAGACTGGAGAGTATTAGAGCCTACACATATGTATCTGTTGATAACAATGGCTATCTATTTTTTAATATTTCTTTTAAATTTTGTGACAAGGCTCTGTATGTTATTAGTTCTAGTGTGGGACTGCGTTGCTTGCTCTACATGCATTAACCAACCAAAATAACTAATTTTTTCCTCTTCAAAATTAGTATAAATCTGGTTAATGTACTTAGAAATTCCCGTATTTTACATCCCTTTTCAAATTTTTGATGCTTTAGTACTGCAATCTCGAAGTGAAACTATGTGATGGTGATGATTTACATCTTCGCCAATGGATTCACTTATTTTTAGGAACTTGTCTCAAGGACATTATATCGTCAACGAACCCTCCCTCCCAACTTTGAGCCACCTGTATTAGGAATAATAGGGTATCCTAAAGATATGATATTATCTTTAGGATATGTTATTATCTATGGAAAATATTATGTTAAGAATATCTCCAATAAGTATTAGGAATAAGATTTCTCTTAGAGATAATTCCCTAGTAGGAGTCCATTTATACTCCTATATATTGTGTACTCATAGTTCATTATGACACACATCTATAATATAAACTCTTATTGTTTCCTCCCTCCTATAAACTTAACATGGTATCAGAGCGCTTGCGTGCATGGACACTCCTAAACCTTTTGGTCCTAAAAATGTGTCCATTTTTTTCTCACAAACACCCCACCTTCCATTCGAAAGTCCCTACATAGAGTGTACTATTTACTTTCTATTAGACTTGCTTCTATCCAAAAGAATATTTAGTCAAATGTATGGATATTACATAGTCAAGCTTATATTATAGTCCCTCCAGCATTCAAATAAATTCCTCGATTCGTATTCACCAAGTCAACAAATAAAACTTCCTCTATTCGTTATCACAAAGTCCACAAAAAAATTACCCCATCTAACCTAGGTGACACGGACCCGTTTCATTATCTCTTACTCTTTTTCCCGTATTCCATGCGTAGTGGTGATGTGAGACTCCTTACTAAGTCTAATAAGTGATCACTGATCACTAGTAGCGTCTTCTATCCTTTTTTTACTCTTTTTTCTATCCTATGTGATGGAGTTCTTGCTGCAAAAGGATTTTCTTGTAGTAAATCTCAAATTTTATAATTTATTTATAAATAATTCCAAGTTTAGTGGTACCCTTCCCCATATGGGTCCCAATTGAAATTTGATTAATTTATTTAAGTAAAATAAACATGCTCTAATTAGCAACCTTAGCCTAATGAGTGATCATGAGAGGATAGAGAAAAATCGGAATTTGGACCCAAATAATTTTAAAATTTAACATATAAAATTGGTGATAATTAGTTTTAGGATAATTCATGAATAAATCAAATTTGAGAGTATAAGGGTCACAATTTCGCTTTCTTTCTCCTAGTCAAACTACTTTGTATATTTTTTTTGGTGCTTCAAACTAATTTGTATATCCCGGTTTCAGGAGATCCTAGGATGAGGGATCGATTCTCATCCCTATCCTCGCGCTCTCTAACCACCAAAAAAACTAATTGGTATTTGATGGTCGTAATTTTCTCGCTTTTTAATGAAATGCAAGAAATTTCATCAAATTTTCGAATCTAATTGTTCCCGGCCTTCTGAACTTTCAACTCACTACTTAGCACGAAAAATGACTGCTATATTTCCAAATCAGAAGAAATAAGAGTAAGTATGACACTCAACGTACCTTCCTCCTCCACCATGATGATGATGCTCATCATGCCCCCGGCCGCTTTCCCTTTCTCTCTCCGTGACGGCCTCATATTCATCCTGACACTTCCTTTGGCACTGCCACTGCTCTTTACCCGAGCCGCAGCACGTTTCTTGACATCGCTCATACTCTTCCTGTGCATCTCCTACTACATCTGGGATTACATCCATGACCTGCACATTATCTTGTCTTCCACCTCCTCTTTGTCTCTCCTCTTCCTCGCATTTTTGCCTGCACAGATGCTCTTCGAAATACGGCTGTTGTCTTTGGCATCGCTGCTCGCACCTCTCCGACTGCATCGGGTCCTTTTTCAGGTCGTCGGAGGCCTGTGAGACGGAAGCAAAAGCAAGTATGTCTAGTGATAATGTTAGTAAGAGTGGTAATGAAAAGTTAGCTTGAAGCTTCATTGTAACGAGTTTCTTAGTATTGATTATTTGGTTTTTGATGGGATTTTTTCATGGAGAAATTTATATATAGAAGGAAAGTGGAGTACGGATAACCTCAGACATAGGATAGTTCTAAGATTGGGGATATGTTTCAGTTTCACTATATGTTGGTATAGATTACTACTCTTCGTTTGAGAGTTTTGGAGTTGGGTTGTTCTACTTTACATGCATGATGACGGGTGTTCTTGGAATCCGAGTGTTTCTGCCACGTTCAGAACATACTTTGATTGGAGTACGGACCACCCAAAGTCACTCGTCATGCCTTGAATCCAAAAACGCAAGTTTTTAATAAGGCAACGGTGTGGGACACCGAAAAATAAAAAAAGAAAATTTAAAAAGGAAACTAATTACTTCATTTTTAAAAAGGTAAGGCAAATGATAACGGGCTCCTCCGGAGCGTTAGATAAGACTAATATATCTTTCTAATATTAATCCTAGTCTTGATAAATAAATAACTTTTAAAGATAAAATATAACTTTTTAAGATAAAATACCTTTTACTAGAAAATAAAAAAATGAATAGGTTTAGAATAAAAAAAAAATAGAGTTTGTTCTTTCATTGGATGGCGGCAATCGTATTGGCGGCAACCATATGCACAAGTTTAGAACTGTATTCCTCCATTGAAGAACATTCATCTTAAGCATACCATAGTGAAGTGAATCTCACAAATTCTCATATTCGATGCGTAAAGCGTGAGTCATATTCTTTACATATCTACTTGGTAATTATCAAGTATATTTCTCTCTTTTGAAGAATTTATTTTGTGCCATGATTGAGTTTACAACCATATCTCTACTTACTAAAGCTTATAGATTCGGCAAGTGCTCGTCGATTAAAGAATTACCTATTAATTTTTGGCGCATAAATTCAATGAAGGGTAATTCCACCTCTAATTTTTGTCATTGGCTACTCCTGGATGAGTTGCGCACTAAATTAGATATGGCGCTTGTTTAATTTGGCGGCTAGATCACTCCATAATGAAAATCACAAAGTACTGATGTGTAGAATTTTGTATATATAGGTAGTGGTGTAAGTTATTTGGTTAAAAACCGAAAACCGAACCAAATCAAACCGAATTAATAATTTGGTTTAATTTGGTTTTTTTCCAAATTCGATTTGGTTTGGACTGGAAATTTCTTATTTTTTTCGGTTTTCGGTTTGGTTCGATTTTCATTTTGAAAAACTGAAAAAAGCAAACCAAACCTAACTTTTGCTATCCTATATGGGTTCAGATGTTTTAAAAAGACAAGGGGAGCTTTAGTAAGCCCATTTTATCAGCTCAAATGTTTCCCAGCGTTAGTAAACCGATTTATCAGCCCATTATCATTAATCCTACTTTTCCTTATTCCTCCCCAGCCGCTTCACTCTCTCTCCCTATCTCGTCTGTTTCTCGACGTCATCTCTCCTCACTCAATCACTCTATCTCTCCGCCATTTCTCTCTCCCAGTTCCTTTCTCATTCCTCACTCCATCTATGGAACTAGAAATCTCGGCGGTGGAATTCGAATTGGGAGCTTGAAATAGACAAAGAAAGGGCTTGGACGTTTTCAAGAGGAAGAAGACGATCTGAATTTTTTAGAGACGAAGAACTCAAGAATATCATGTATGTTCTTTATCTTTTTTCATTATTTTCGTTATTTTTATCAATTATCTTTAGTTCTAGTACATCAATTCTAAACTTTGGTTGTGATTTTAAGTAATTTTTCCATGTTTGGTGAATTGAACTTGAAATGCTCGTAGTATTTTTAAGATTTGGAAAAAAAAAATTTGCATCACAAAAGAATGTTGGTTTTTTCGGTTCGGTTTGGTTTTAGTTTTGTCATTTCGGTTTGGTTTGGTTAGGGATGGATTTCGGTTTGGATTTGGACTTGAAATGTGAAAACCGAACTTATTTCGGTTTGGTTCAGTTTTGCCCCAAAACCGAACCGAAAACCAAACTTACACCCCTATATATAGGTATAGTATTCATGGCATATGGCACTATGGCAGACACAACTCATGGCCCTGAACCACGCCTTTCCACTTCATGATTTATTAATGTACATGGTGTAAAATGGGTTATTCATGAAAAATATGCATGGCATAATTGAGTTATTCAATAAAAAAAAGTGTAATTATAGTTTGGTTTATTATTAGAGTTGTGTAGTTTTTGTGGTGAAGTTTATAGAAAGGATTTCTTAGAAGCGTAATTGCAAGAGGAATAACCATGACATAGGTATAAGTGTATATAAGAAAAGAGACTAATGGTTGGTTAAAATTTTCCTCTTTCTTGTGAAATATATGCTAATGGAATTATGTGATTGGGTTCCTTGCTACTATCTCATTATATTTGTATAAGAATTATATCTGAGTGCTTTTGTTGGTTTCAGAATATATAGCACTAGTATATATAACTCTTTCAATATGTAACAACACTTATTAGTGGCTTTGTAGAGAAAAATGCTTGATTTAAATGAACTCCGAACCAATGATGAAATGGTTGCAATCATGGGGGAAACTGCATTTGATTTTATTAGGAATAATGGAGACAAGGTAAATTTTGGAATTTCCTCACATGCTTTCATCCAAGAACTACCTGTAGAAGAAAATCCAAATGGTGTAGAAGAAAATCAGAATAATTTAGAGCTTTGCCTTGAGCCCTTTGTTGGCCAAACATTTCTTAGTGAGGAAGAAGCATGGGTATTCTACAAAAATTATGCACGCCAACATGGTTTCAGCATTCGGAAGGATCGAACAACAAAAAGAGATGGTATAATAGTCGCTCGTGACTTCTATTGTCACCGTAGTCGTTTGCAGCCACTAAAGGAAATTGACTCGAACAAGTAACAAAGAAACAGAGTGTCAGCAAGATGTGATTGTAATGCTCACATACGTATCAATTGAGAAGTTGTAATGTAATTTTTCCTGAAGAATGGCATGTAACTACATTCAAAGTGGAACACACTCATGATTATTATCTCAATCTCAAGTGTGGTTCCTTCCGGCTAATAGAATGATAAGTGAGCAAGATGAGAAGAATATTCTTCTATTAAAAGAAGCTGGCCTTAATGTGAGACAAATTATTCGAGTACTTGAGCTTGAAAAAAATGTAGAACATGGAGATCTTTCTTGAAAAATATATACGTAACCTGGTCACCAAAGTGAAGAAAGCAATTTCCGGAGATGATGTTGCCAATCTAGTAGAGTATTTCAAATCTTGCAAAGAAAAAAATTCTAACTTCCACTATGTTATTAAGGTTGATCAGGAAGGAAAATTGGAACACTTATTGTGGTGTCCGGCTCAGTCAGTTGAGTGGTATGATAAATTTGCAGATGTTGTGGTTTTCGACACCACTTATAAGATAAATATATATGACATGCCATGTGGAATTTTCGTTGGTATGAACAACCATGGGATTACAATCTTTTTCGGATGTGCATTGCTTCGAAACGAGACGACAGATGCTTTCAAATGGTTGATGAAGGTATATCTTCTCACATATTACTTTTTCTCATAAAAATTACACTAAATTATAACATCATAACTAACTAAATTATAACTTAGTAACGAGCTCTAGCTAGAGTCTAGGAAGTAGAGTAGTGGTTTGAGTAGTTTAGTTTATTAGTGTTGTTGTAGTCTATTTGTCTTAGCTTTTCTTGTTTCTTTATCTTTGTTGTTTTGCTTTTTTTTTCTTGTTTATTTCCCCTCTTTGATCACCAAACTAAATAACCTTATAACTAAGTTAATATAGTGTCTTACAGTTGCAACTTATGACCAATTAGACATACAATAAATGATACTATATATTTTTCGTACAACTTACATCTCATCAATTTTACTATGCATATTTTTGTTGTGGACTTTTATTGCTATTATGAAAAAGCCACCAAAAACCATTATAACAGACCAAGATCCATGGATGACAAAAGCTATTGCTGAAGAGTTGCCATACACTAAACATTGCTTTTGTATATGGCATATTACTTCGAAATTTAGTGGTTGGTTCACATCTATTCTATGAGATAAATATCAAGATTGGTGCAATGATTTCTATACGCTCTATAAGTTTGAGACGATTGAGGATTTTGAGAGCCAATGGCCCCTTGTTGTTGGCAAATACAACTTGCATGATAATAAACATGTAAAGGGTTTGTATCAAATCAAAGAATTTTGGGCACCATCATATCTTCGTAGTTACAATTTTGGAGGCATGAGGACTACAGGACGGTGTGAGTACATTAATGGTTTCATCACGAGATTTGTGTCATCTACTTCAACATTAAATGATCTTGCTAAACAGGTTGGTCAAAACTTTTTAAAAAAATCATATTGTGGATATAGAGATATTTACGTTTTGTACCAATTTATTCATATAGTTTCATCCTTTACTATTATTTAAGCTTTTTCATTGATATTAATTACTAACTTGATTAGGTGGACGTTGTAATTCGAGAGATTATCCAGAGGCTACACATGATAATATGTTAGCCGTCACTAAGATAAGTGTTCTAAAAGTCAAGTCACCTTTAGAGAAACAAGCTTCTCAAATTCTCACTCCATTTGCTTTCGAGAATTTTAAAGAAGAATGTTCTAGATCAACTCAATACTCAATCGGTTCCTTTGATGGGTGTAATTTCACGATCGAGATATTACACGGGTGAAAATAGTCGATGTCACAATGTATCTTGTGATGGAAACACTACAACGTCCTCTTGCAAGCAATTTGAATTTTCAGGCATCATTTGCAGACACATTTTACGAGTATTTCTTCAAATGGATTGTCATGAACTTAACTCCACCAGTTTACTTGCCGACTCGATGGCGTCTTCATGAAAGTACTATCCCCACTCAAGTTTTGGGTGAGCAAATTACGGAATGTGATGAGTTCATTGATAACGGTGGTAGTATTGGTTGTCCTTTAAAGTCGAAACCAAAGGACGTCCAAAGAATAAACGGCAAAGGGGGAGGAAAAGAATTGGCAAAGCAAACAAGACATTGTTCTAAGTGCAAGAAATCCGGGCATTATGCCACCACTTGTTCGATTGATAAGGAGAACGCTACAATATCTAATGATGTACCGAGGAAGAAAACCAAAACCGGTACATCTAATGAAGATCTAAACCCTGTTTTTTCAATCAAATTTTAGGTAATTTATTCCCTCAAATCATTTAATGTATATGAGTTTAATTAAGATATTTATGTGTTTATTTTACAAATTGCATATGTGGAGGCTTAAAATTTTGATTTTTACAACACTCATGATGGTTTACTGTTTGATGATAGTGCAAAGTCATGATGGTAGCTCGTGAATTGCATATTTGGTGGGTTTGTTCGAGGAAATCAATTTGTGCGCTATATATTTACGAAGACTGTAAACTCTTGATTTCATTTTTGTCTTAGAAACCTAAACGTTGCTTTAGTTGTAGCTAGTATTTGTTTTAATATGTGTTTTGTTTTTTTCCTTACAATAATTATTAGACAGGGATATGTGGCACAAGTTGACATAATGCCTTTGCTTCTCATGCCTTAGGAAATTGTAAGGAGTAGTGTCATAATGTTATACCATGCGCCTTTTCATCTCTTCTCTTAAATTAAAAGCTTCATCCCCTCTTCACAAAAAAAAAATAATTTGGCAAATGCTACTTAAAAATTATATAGTTCTTATCTAACGCCCCGGGGCGCCCGTTAATAATAATTTGAAATCTATTTATATACCAAATTATTTTTCTTGTCTAACGCCCCGGACGCCCGTTAGTAATAATTAATTAGGTAATATACAAAATTATAATTCTTAACTAACGCCCCGGGGTGCCCGTTAGCGGGCTCGGAATAAAAAAACTGACCAAGTTATCAGTTTCCACAAACTACAATCCTCATCTGATTTTTTATTTAAGAAAATCCCTTATTATATGGAAAAGAATAACTGCAACAACAACACTATAGGAAACTACCGTGATCTTCTCCCTCTTCTGATATCAGTCTAGCGAGTAGCCATGTTCTTGCTCAAAGCCTCAAACTAAACTCGATGTGATCATGGTGCTAATTAATTTAATTTTGAGAACGATTTCACATGCATAGCGTGCATATAAGGCTAGTAATAAATTATTATAAGAAATAAGTAACTTTCTGATTTAAATGGATTATTTATATAGAAGTGACACTTTTAAAATAAAATGTTACCGGTTAGATGGGATAACTTCTTACCGTAAATGAGTCAGTTTCACTTACATAGAAATGACTCATTGTGAGTGAAACTGACTCATTTAAGGTAAAAAAATGCTCTTCGTTTAAAAGTGATCCATTTTGATTTAAAAAAAGTGACACCTTTTGGTTTCAAAATACTAATTGATCCAAAAGAGCTTCTCTATTTTTCCGATTGTGAAATAATTGTATTACCATATGGTATAATGATTGTATAGGGAGTCTTTCACTCAATTACTGAATATGTACATGCACTAAGTATGTGATGCATGTATCAACTATCGAGACATATCTAATGAGATTTATAGCTTATTTTCTTACTATTAAAAAATATATTATTAATGACAAGCATATAGTGTCTCATATATTGGTTGAATGTATATTCAAAACCCTCATGTGATGATTCAAATTTTCACAAACAACTACATAAGTATAAGCCCTAACATAAACCACTCGATCTAGCTAGTCGACCTAATCAAAACAATTATAATGACAATCACCGAACTAAAAGGAAGATTATCAAACTCAAATCTCAAAGCTTAAATGATTAACTTAATATTTAAAATTTGAATAAAATTTTATGACATATACCCTTTAATATTGGACATACCTTCATTAAACTAAAATATGATTTCAATTTGAGTGTCTATCCTCCCCATATAATACAACTGAAAAATTATAATTGGAACTTTAGCACACCAAAGCATCAAACTTGAGATAAAAAAACTTCACTACTTCAGCTTGTAGAAACCGATAGGAGATGTTTTAGGTTTCATACACCAAGTTAAAACATTTCAAATAATCCAAGAGATTGGTTGAAAGATCAAATTTAGTAAACCCAACACTCCAATATAGAAAGATTCCACAAGAATTAGGTTTTAGTCTTCCTTAAATGCAAGCACTAACCACGTAAACTACCTTTTCGAGTTCTTCTGTTAAAGGAGTAAATTATTCCCGTTAGCTGAAAAAGAAGTCGTTAATTTTTAATATCTTCAAACCTTCAAATTGATCTAACTTGAAAATACATTTCAAATCATGAGAGAGTGAAAACATTCATATATACAATGGATGTTGAAAATATTGGAAGAACTACTTCAATGATTCACTTAAACAACAATACAATAATCTCCAAATCTGACGCTAAACTAGGGTTGTTAATGCCTATGTCGTTTATGAACCATTCTCTTAGTGGATACCTATATCAATAGAAATAATTTTAAGATTTTTTTACTTTAATCACCTCATAAAGGTGATGGTTTTTCATACTACACACCTTATTAAAACTTTAGATTAATAGCTACCTTCTCCGACTCTATTTTTAACACCACCACCTGATGCTAGATTCCATCAAAATATTAGTTCTCCAATACGCCATGAAACTTACTCATGCATACATTATATAACAAGAACAAATAAGGCAACAAATCTTTAAGTCCTCAACATACACAACAATTCATCTGAGATTAGGGTAGGGGATTGTTGGCATATTTTTATTGCCTGCGCGATGTGAGCATTAATTTGACTACCTCATTGAAGGATTTTACTGAAATACATTTGGAAGTCCCCAACAGGCCTTTAAAGGAAGACTCATAAGCCTAATTGGATATTTGAGAAACCATAGGGACATCTTAGTATTTATCCAATGTAAATTTCCGTGTCATGACTTTATAATTGGTCAATGAACCAAAGATTGAGTTAGGGGGTGAGGGTATAAATATGATCATGAAGTTGGCCTCTACTTAATACGATTCATATTCTGTGTTGGTTTATTAGACAGTAATAAAACTATTTTTGTGATATATTTTTTAAGCAATCAAAATACTGAAAACTTAATCCAATTGTCAAAATTACCTGATTTTAATGTTGGTACAATTATTTAGGTCTTTGATTGGCAAAAAATAAACATATGAGGTGATGAAAGCAATAAGCATACATGCATGAATATAATTTAAAAAATAAAAATATAAAGAAACTGAGACTAGGAGAAGAATATGCAAGAAGACATGAATTGTTTAATGATCTACATCATGAAAAACTTGTTAGTAAATTGAAAAAATTAAATAGGAATTGAAATATTAAGGACCTTCGGGAATATACCTTTGTCGCCTGGGTCTTGAATAACGATCCACAGGAGGACCAATCTTGAAGCTTGGATTGAATGGAGATTAAAGGTTGTGTTTTGAAGTGTTTATATTTGGATTATTAGAGGCAACATTCGTCGTTGGCAGTCGTGTGTGAAGTCGTGTCCCGAAACCAAATGGAACGAGGTCTATTTATGGTGAAATCAGAAAAAATGAGATAAGATCCGCGTCATGCGGCGCGCAAGCCCAACGTGTGGCACGCATCGGCTATGCGCTTCTGAATTTTAATTATTGTCTCGACGTCGCATGTGCGCACCTTGGTGCGCAGAACACATAAGACTGTGCGTGACATAATCTAAGATCTGACCGAATGTTTTTTTGTTATCCGAAATTAAAGATTCTTTTTATCTTTCATTAAATACTATCATTTAAATCTGGAAATCAATTATGTAGAAGATAAAACATCTGATTTTCATAATATCTCCTAATTTAGAAAATATTTATCAAAAATATAATTAATCATCAAGATTAATTGGACTTTTAGAAAATGGGCTTAAAGATATAATTATCTTGAATAATTATTTGGGATTTTGAAATTGGGCTTGAAATCTTTTTAACAAGTAAATACACTTTGCCTTCTTAAAATGATTTTGGGCTTAGCTCTTCAGATTACTCTCCTTTGAACCGAACCAATTAGGATGACGATATTATCATAATCGGGTACTAAAAAGGGAAAAAACGATTATGTGTCTACAGAAACCCCCACTTTGATTAAGGTTTGGAAAACCGAAAGTCAAAGTAGTTTGTATCGGGACGGAGAACAATTGTAGACGCTCTGCAATCTAGAATCGGTCAATATATCACCGATTACTGCAAAACAAAGTTAGTCTGCAAGACGATAAACACAAGACATTTGATTACCCTGCAAAAGAAGATGTTAGCAGATGAGTGCAAACAACGAAGATAATAATGCAATGACGCAAACTTAAACTCTCTAAGGATGCATAACCGCTATGTAAGGTCAGGGCTATGCAAAGCTGAGAGAGATATATTGAAGAAATGCTATGCAGAGTCAGGGTTATGTAAAACTAAGAGAACTATATTATTGGAAATAGATTAAATTTTTTGAACTTGATTTGATGAAAAATCTGGGTCCGCAAGTGAGATCCGCAGATTACAACTCTTTGGGAGTTTGATTTGGAGGAACCACCACAAGTATATGAAGCCCCCACTTTGGAAATGCTTGACTTAAATTAGGCACTCTTACCCTAGATTAGAAGATACTTGAATTGAGTTGAATTCGGAGCTATTCACTTGAATGACACTTGATTTGAATTGAGGGAGAGTCAGATATCGCCAAAGATCATGGAAGTATCAGATAGTCCGTCGGGGACAATGAGAGTTTGGATTGAAAAATAAAAGGTCTAATTTGTGACTTACATAGATATAGATGGGAAAAAGCTTTGACGTAGCTAGGTTTAGACTCGAGTTTATGTCGGGGTCTAGATAGAGTATGCTTCTGAATTGTAGAAATTCAAGTCATCAAATCTTGATTAATTTATTTTTTTCAAGCAGTTGGACCTCGAGATGAGGATTCCTACGTATGCTTGCAGAATCATACTATTCATAGTTCTTGATCTGGTTGTTTTTTTTTTAATTTTCTTTTTATTGTGCCCAAACTTTTTCCTAGGCCGCCCTTTCAGGTTTTCAAACTAGCGGACTTGGAAATACCTTCAATAAGGAGTTAGGATTGATATGAAAGGTTTGAGGGTTGGATGAAGGTTTAATTGGATGGGCCAAGGTAGGGATTATGGGCTTTTCTAAATGGCAAGGTAAGGGTTATGGTTTTTGGGATTCTGAATTTGGAAAGGCCAAGATAAGGTTTATGGCTTTTTTTTTATTGGATGGGGAAAGACTAAGGTAAGGGTTATAGTCTTTGATTAGTTTGAAGATTTGATAGATTGATGGATTCGAAACATTTGAAATGAGGTGTAGAACTTGTGTGCTAGCCCCCTGGCTTGACTTTTTGCCTTTGACTCTTTCTTTTCCTTTGTTGTTTACTTTGTGTTTTTCCTTTTGTTTTTGCTTTTGCTTTTTCTTTTTACTTTGCCTGGCATAATTTTTTATGTATACTTAGGATTGCACACAAGTTTTTATGGTTTAGCGTATTGGAAGGTTTGAAGTCTATTTTGTGTAGCTTTGATTTGAATGGATTTTTGGCTAAGGATCATGAAGATGATGGCTTATTCTTTTGTTACTTGTCAAGTGCTCCGGTTGTTTCTTAAATGTAGCATTTGTTGAGTTGCCTTAATATTTTAATAAAAGAATTTGATAAATGCTTCGGTCAACCAGAGCATTTGTGGTTCCTCCTTTTTTTATTAGGGAAATTCCACTTGGTACCACTGTACTTTGGGCTTTTCCATTTGGTATCCAAATTTTTTTGGATTATATATGGTACCACTGTAGTTTGGACTTATTCTTCACCGTAACATTTTGTTAAATAAAAAATTAGTTTGGGGGTTACATAGGGTTAGGGATTTGTCTAATTTTGCGTAATTAAGGTTTTGAGAGTCATTTTTATCTTTAATGACCAAATTTAGGGTCCAATTTAGTAAAAATATTTAAGTAGGCATTTTCTGACACGTAAAACGAGGTTCTAGTCGTTATTCTCCAATTTCGACCTCAATTTTGACCCATAAGAGCCAAAATGACTCCAAAACCCTAGCTGAACTATTCTCGATGCACAAGGCACGTAGACAAGGCAAACTACTAACCCTATTCAACCCAAAACTGATGTTTTATTTAATGAAATGTTATGGTAGAGAATAAGTCCAAACTACAGTGGTACCATATAGAATATAAAAAAAATTGGGTACTAAATGGAAAAGCCAAAAGTAAAGTGGTATCAAATAGAATTTCCCTTTTTATTATTATTTTCCCTCGATTATAATTAATACCCCCCTCATTTTGTTTAGCCTTTGTTATCTCTCTCTCCCTTTCCATCAAATTGGTTCTCTTTCTCTCAGTTCCCCTTTTAACTGATAATTCTATTGTGCTCCTAGGAGCACCGTGCACCCAATAAATTTGTCCATTTTCGATGAGTAAATGTTCTATGTCAACAAATGTTTGTTTTAAGCATTTTTCAGCGAAAAAATATGTTCTATTTTCCGTGAAAATTATGCACTTTTTAATAAGCAAATGTTCTATTTCGACAAATGTTCGTTTTAAGCATATTTTTCAATCCCTAGATGGTGCACAAGCTTGTATGTAGAGCACCGTGCGCACACATCAAAACGCAAGGGCCATGAAACAAAACGCTGCCAATTTAAAGTAAAGAGAGGCCCAATGTACATGTATACCAATACCAATGAACATGTTTTAAAAAATGAAAAAGTAATTGAGTTGACAGTTTTCAATCAATAACAAGTTACCAAAACCGTCAGCCCTCATTTGCACGAATAACGAAATCTGAACTTTCTCTCTGTAAAAACTTTCTCCCCAATTCTCTCTCACTTTACTGTTCACTCGACGAACACCACAACAATGGCAACCAACGCAGAAGCCCAGAAGAACACTATGCCAACTGCAAACCCAAGGCAAGTATTTTAAACCCTATATTGCATGAATTAGTGGTTACTTGAAATAATTAATGAATTAATTTTTTTGTTTAAATTTGGTAAGGGAATTCGGGACGGGATTGTTGAGGAGGTCCTAAGCCCAACTCCGGTGAACACGCGCATGCACGGGACTCGGTATGTTTTTGTGAAATTCACGAATTATGGTATTTAATTATGTAGTGTGTAATCATTCTATTAATTTTTTGGTTGTTTGTGCGGGCGAGGACTCGGATATGTAAATTCCATGGGCCGAGTACATTAGGACAAATGGAAGCAAGAAAAGAACATTAGACACATTAAATGAACAATTCGTTGACCCACGATATCTTGAAATAGTTGAAGGAAGAACACAGGTGAAATCGACGTTTTGTTATTTTAGGTTGGACACATTTATTGTGAATTCGAAATTTGGAATGTTTGGTCTTCAAAACATTTATTGCTTTTGATGTTCATAACGACTACTTCATATGTTCATTAATTTATGCTTGATGTTCGTTTCATATGTCAATGTTCACTCAAAGCATATATAATGTGCATTGATAAGAAATAAAAACATGTAGATGAGTAATGTTCATTTACAGGAAAACCATGTGCAAATTTTTTGTTTTTCATGGTAACCGAATCCATAATTGAGAAAACATGTGATGCTGTTCAATTATTCCATTTTTGTTGATCTATGCGAGTAGAATACATGGAAGTGAGGTTAAATTGTTAACTGTATAGGTAATTCTATGTGTTCCATGTGTTGCATGTAGTTTGGAGGAACCCGAGACGCACACTGGCACTAAGCGACGGATGAACATCGGGCACATCGGCGATGAACCCGAGGAACATCAACCTCCTCTTGAACCTGAACCGGGTGACACAAATAGAGACAGGTTAGGCCCATTGTAGCGTTCATTGCCAGTTTGTCATGTGTTCATTGAAATAAGCCTCATGTTCATTATAATTAATTTCTTCATACCACCTGTTGTGCAAAGCTCCTGAGTCTGCTATCCATTCAGAGATGACAGCTACCATCCTTAGCATGTGTGTGCATCTTCTGTATCTTTTATGTGCATCCTTTGACATTAACATGCTTACATATTTGAATGGGTGGAGAAGCTGCACAACAGGGGAAGCAACTTGCTTAACAATTTCCATACTATCCAAAAAGACCATAAAATGTGCCTGTTTACTCGGCACCCACAGAGAAGAGGTATGTGTTATCACTTCACATGTGGCCTGTATAATTGTGCACCCGCTAGTGCTTAATAGTTGTTTTATTTTTGTAGGTGGAATAGTGACGATGACACAAAGTATGTTCCTACACCTAAGAGAAACAAGGCTGCAGGGACGTAATCAATCCAATCTCCAAAATGTCTGGAAAACATATATATGCAACCGGTTTATTGATGAAACTTTTTACATACGGGACAACGAGGAAGGCGGGCTGGGGAAAGGACCACCACCACTGGGCCCATGTAAGTTACATGGAATGAAATGTTTACATATTGTAATACATTGTTGGTAATGGTACATAATGGACACAAATAAACATATGAACAATAACAACTATGTGTTGAACATGTGTTTCATTATCGGTGAACATGTAATACGTACGACAAATGAACATGTTTATAGCCCAAAATATACCGTGTTTATACCTACGAATACTAAATATAACTGGATGAACATCTGAGTATGAAACACTGAACATGTGAAAATCAAAATGAAGTCATGTATCACATTGGATGAACATATGACTCACAACCAGTGACATTGAACATGATCTACATGAAAATGAACATGTATCCTTGAACAAGTGAACATTAACTGGGTAAGGATGAGCATTTGAGTCAGTAGCAATGAACATGTGAGTGATTTCATTGTCCATGTCCAGTGGACATTACTAACATGTCCCGAATTTTCGATGTACATGTACTTACGACAAATGAACATGTTACATGAACATATGTATCAGTTCGAGCAAATGTATTTTAACAATTGAACATTAACTGAATATGGATGTACATTTGAGTCAGTTGCAATGAACATGTGAGTGCTTTCATTGTCCATGCCCATTAGACATTACTTGCATGTACTGAATTCAATTGAATCCCCCGTGTTTTCATAATCCGTGGCAATCGGTCTGCCGAGGTGCAGACAACAGTAGATGGGGGGCTGCCTCTCACAATTGTCTACCAAGGCGTTCAAGAAGCCAACAGTGGGGGGACAATCCCGCCATCAAGATGCGCCACACCGTCAAACCGTTGATGAAACTATTTCATAACATCGCCGATCACAAGGGCAAGAAGCAAGCGATTCGGAACATGGGTTTTGGGGGACTTTTGGCGATGGACTCTGAGAAATACAACGCCAATGTCATTGCAACCATTGCTTCCCACATAAATTGTTGTAGTGCCAGTGGATGTTCACCTAGTGTACGGGGTGCCAATTAGAGGAATGCCCATTGTAGGCGGGAGTAGATACAACTTTGGCCTACGATAACATGATGCTTAGTTGGAGGGCGTACCATGGATTGTAGACAGTTGGTTGTCAATCGTTGAATCATATTGTAGAGAAGCTTCACGCTGAGGAATTTAGTGACAACTGGAAGAGGAGTTTCTTGGTAGCTGCAGTGAACTCTTGCATCAAAAGCAGCTCTAACTCCCAGCCCAGCCCAGCCCAGCCTGCTTAATAACTGCCGTAGATGTCAACCAAATTCCAAACTACGATCGGTGCACGTTGTAGGCGTGATTTTATTTCGCCTACGCGGTGTGAGCGCGTATTTGATTTGACTACCCCATTGTTAAGGTTTTATTGAAAATTGTTTTGAAGTCGCCAACAAGTCTTTAAAGAAAGACTCATAAACCTAATTGGATATTGGGAAATTATAGGGACAAATTAGGGACTTATCCAATGTAGATTTCCCGTTCGACTCCATAGATGGTCAAAATGAACCAAAGATTAGGTTCGGGGTGAGGGTACAACACAAGAAGGAACCATGTTGCCCATTGCTGGCCTCTAATAAATATCGATTCACAACAAATTTTATGCCAAAAAATAATCATATAATATTTTATACACCCGAAAAATATTTAGTCTAAGTTGGTTTAGGAAACACATAAAATACTAATTTTTAGCGACAAGTTAATATGCAATCAATATTACAAGGTACCTAACAGGTTGTCCAAATTATCTGAATTAGTTAGAACAGTTGTTTAGGTCTTGTTTAGCAAAAATAACATGTGGGTGATAAAAAGCAATAAAGCAGGACAATCATATAATCCGCATATAAAAATCAGGCAAGAATACAATAATGTATAAAAATTAATGAAAAGAAAGGAAGGATTAGAATATACAGTAGAACGATTATTAATTAAAGATCTACATCATGAATAAATTGTTAGTAACTTCCAGGCAATAAATATAATTGATTATTCATGGATCCTCATGGATTATACCTATGCGGCTTAGGTCGAAGAGCGCAACGATATTCAGGCGGAGCAATCATGGAACCAAGAATGCAGTATGATCAGGAATTGGAAAAGGAATTGATGTATTGAAAGTGTTTTATGTTTAGAGATTCGAAGTGTATTTCAGAAATATTCGTAAGTTTTTGTGTTCGTGAATAATAAAATCGAAAAAGCCGTCCTTGAATCGGGAAATCGCCCATATTTATAGGAGGAGAGAAACTGCATCGCACGCACCTACCGCGCCTGGCGCAATCCGACGTGGCAAGCGCAGGTCCACGCGTCAGACGCACATTGGCGCGCCTGACGTGGTCTGCCCAATCAGGGTTGCACACGTGTAAACGCGTATTCGGAAAAATAAATTAAAAACATGCGTCTCACACAAGGTCTGCACTAGGCGCAAGACTCTGTGTGAGTCACAAGCCCACGTGTCAGGAGCTCATTGGCACGCCTTACACGTTCTGGCCAATGTGCTGGATGCACGTGGCGCACTGAGCACGGTCGCCGCGTCTGGCGCATATTCTAGTTTTTTTTATTAAACGCACCTTTTGAAGATAATTTTCTATCCCTAAAATCCGGAGATTGAATTTCACGGAATAAAAAATCTGATTTTTATTTAAAATATTTATCAAAAATAATAAAAATATTTATTAAAATGATAAATATTTACTTGGGCTCTTAAAACACTTTAAATGGATTCAAAATATTTTATGGGCTTAAAATATAATTAATCATCATGAATAATTAATTGGGCTTTAGAATATCATTTCGAAACACAAATTTGGATTGGTTATTCGGATTGCTCTTCCATTAGGTCGCGCCAACTAATACCGCAGTATATTTTATCATTGGACCCTTAAATGGGGAGATACGATTATGTGTCTACAGAGGCTCCCACTTTGACTGAGGTTCAGGTAACCGAAAGTCAAAGTATACGGTGTCGGGACGGAGAACGATTCTAAACGCTCTTCAGTTTAGAATTGATCTATATACGCCGGTCTCTACAAAACAAAGTTAGTATGCAGGACAATAACTACTAGCAATCTGATTACCTGCAGAAGAAGATGTTAGCAGATAGGTGCAAACAACTCAGATAAAGCACATAATGATGCAAAATACAAACTTAGACTCTCAAAGGATGCATGAGACGCTATGCAAGGATTAAGGTTATGCAAAGCTAAGGAAGTTGACACGTCATGCAAGGTAAGGGTTATGCAAGACTAGGATGTATGTAATGCAATGCAAGGTCAGGGTTTTACAAGGCTAGGAGATCCGGATATGTAGATAAATAAAATGATCATAAATGGATAGAATGATTTTCGAAAACTGTTTTTAGTAAATAATCAGGGTCCGTAAACGAGATCCGCAGATTAAGACTGTTCGGGAGTTTGATTTGATTTGGAGGAACCACCACATATAGGAAGCCCCCACTTCGGGTGAGCTTGTCTTGAATTAGGCGCTATAAGCCTTGATTGAAATGTGGTTGATCTGGCTCGAGCGTTGAAAGTTGTCATTGGGGATTCTTCTTCGGGAAGTGATTTAGACAAAGTCAAATATCACCAGAGACCATAGAATTGTCGGAGAGTCCTTCAGGGACAAGGAGAGCTTGAATTGAAAAATAAAAAGGTTTAAGTTTTCTGACTTAAATAAACGTAGGTGGGAAAAGGCTTGAACGAGGCTAGGTTCAGACTCGAGTCTATGTCGGGGTCTAGAAAGAGATATTGCTCCTAAATTCTAGAAAGTCAAATCATTAGACCATGACTAATTTGTTTTATTTAAGCGGTTGGACCTCGAGATGAGGATTCCTACGCATCCTTGCGAAATCAGACCATTCGTAGTTCTGGATCTGATTTTTTTTTGTGCCCTAACTTTTGCCTAGGCCGCCCTTTAGGGTTTTCAACCTAGCGGGCTTGGACATAACTTGAATAAGGAGTTAGGGTTTAAAAGGTTAAAGGCTTGAGGCTTGATGAAGGTTTAGTTGGTTTGGCGAATGGAGCACGGATAGGCTAAGGTTTTGATGGATTGAAGGATTTGAATGAGGGGTAGAACTTGTGTGCAAGCCCCCTAGCTAGACTTTTTTTATCTTGCCTTTGGATTTTTCTTCTTTTGCATTTTTTTTTCTTTTTGTCCAGTGTGAGTTTTCTTTTGATTTTTTCATTTTTTTTTGCACTTTGATCCTTTTTCACTTTTTTTTTTTTATTTTTGCCTGCCATTGATTTTTTTTATGCTGTGAGGCTTGCACACAAGTTTTTGGTTTAGGGTATTGGAGGCTTCAAGGATATTTTGTGGAGTTTTGATTTTGAAGGGATATTTGGCTAATGGAGATGATGGTTTATGGATGATGGAGGGAGGAGGGGAATAACTCCTAATCCAAAGTATGTCCATTTTTTTTCTTTCTCTCTTTTTTTATTTCAGATTTCTTTTATTATTATTATTATTAGTCAAGTTCATTAGGTGATTTAAGTTTCATCATTGAATTAGAAGCATAAATAAAATGATGGCAGGCCAATGAAAATGAAATTGAAAATGAAAATGCAATTATTTTATTAATTAAAAATAAATAGAAACAAGGCTTATTAGAAATAAAAATCCTAAATGACATAGACTCAACAAGAAGGGAAATGAAGGAGCTAGGGGAGGGACTCTCCGACTCAACCTAGAAAACTAGCGTTAAATGACCATTGCCCGGCATTATTTAGGCACTGCCCAAGAGGTTGCCGCTATTGCTGCAGGCGGAACTGGCAATCTACCGTCTTCAACCATATCTTGTAGAGCATGCTTCAAAGTCCAGTAGTGTGATGTCATATGCCCATTTCCTTGATGGTACTTGCAGTAGGCATTAGGATTCCATTTACCAGATCTTTTCTCAGGAGTTGGGTTTGGAGTAGGGCCAAGAGGCTGAACTGCTCCTTTTGCATGAAGCCTAGTGAAGGCTTCTTCTAGAGTCATGCCCAATGGAGAGAATGTCCTTGAGGTCCTTGATGACCTCTCTTGTCAGTAGTTAGGGCATTGATGTCGTTGCTTTTAGAGCTAGAAGGGTTGTTATTACTCTTCTTGAAAGAGTTGTTGTTGTTGGAACCCTTGTTCTTGTTCGCTTGTACCTCTTCTTCGATCAGCAGGCCTACCTTATAGAGCTTCGTGAAAGACTCTATGGGTTGGAATCTAATATGATCCCCATACTTAGGCAGCAGGTTACGGATCACTAGTCGGACTTGATCCTCTTGAGATGGTCTATTAGTCATTTAGCAGCTTTTTCCCTCCATGTGTTAAGGAAGGTGACAAAATCTTCGTTGGAGTCCTGTTTAGTTAATTCCAACTCACGAAGGCCAATGGGAAGCTGAGTATTGTATATGTATTGTTTGTGGAACTCTTCTTTGATCTAGTCCCAGTCATTCAGCTTGGTCTTATTCAATGACCTAAACTACTTGGATGGATGTGCATCCAAGGTCAAAGGAAAGACATAAGTAAACAGGTGCTTGCTCATGCCCTTAAGAGCCATAGATATGGAGAAAGTTCTCAAATAATCATCTGGGTCTTCGACCCCCTTGTATTTCGGGAGGTCACCCAATGCTACCTTTTTAGAGAGTTTTTCCCGCAGTTCAGGATCAATAATGTCATGGCCATGAGCCTAACCCTCGAGCGCAGGAATTGACTGGATCAATTGCTCGAGTTTTTCAAACCTCAATTCTGTCTCGGTCTTGATTGGAGGTGGTGGTGGTGGAGTGCCCTGTTCTTCTTCTTCAGTTAGTTTCTCCCTCAGTGCCTTAATCTCTTTGTCTTGTTCCTCAAGACGAGAGTTCATCAGTTGAAGTTGGGCCATAATGGCACTAAGCTGTTCATTAGTGTCCCCCATTTCAAATGATGATTCAGAAGAGTTGGAGGATTCATCTGAAAAGGTGAGGATGCGTTTGACTAGTCTAGGAGTAGGTCGACCTTGTATCATCTCTGTCGGGCGTTCCCATGTTATAATCTCATGACCTGTCCTGAACATAATTCGAATGGACCTTGTAAATTTTAAGAAATGATGCTTTCGAAATGAGAAATGGAAATGAGGGATGGAGAAATGGAAATGGATATGAGAAATGAGGATGAAAGCGGAAATGGGAAATGATTAGAAATGGGTATGATTATTGTTATGATGGAGACATGGGCCTAACTATATGCATATACAGATGTGGACTGGACTATGCAAGCAGACTAGACTAAACTTCGCAAACTGACTAGACTCAAAAGGATTGCCTATGCTAGCTTCGCTAATTTTAGGAAGGGATTGGCTTCTTCAGACTTGATGATTTGGGGTTTGATGGATCTAAGATGGACTAGCTTCGCTAGATTTAAAGGTTTTGGGGTCATTATGGACTTAGGGTATATAGACTGGCTTCGCTAGAGTCGAGGATTTGGACTGTTATAGATGTAAGATAGGAGTAGCTGCCTTTATGGTCTTAGGGGCGACTAGCTTCGCTAGGTCTAAAGGGTGCCATTATGGTCTAAAGGATTTGGACTGCTATAGATATAAGATAGGAGTAGCTTCGCTAAAATCGGAGGGTGCCTTTATGGTCTTAGGGGCGACTAGCTTCGCTAGGTCTAAAGGGTGACTAGATTTGCTAGGTCAATGGGTGCCGTTATGGTCTTAAGTGTGACTAGCTTCGCTAGGTCAAAGGGTACCGTTATGGTCTTAAGGAAGAATAGCTTCGCTAGGTCAAAGGGTGCCGTTATGGTCTTCAGGATGACTAGCTTCGCTAGGTCATAGGGTGCCGTTATGGTCTTAAGGATGACTAGCTTCGCTAGGTCAATGGGTGCCATTATGGTCTTTAAGGGATGCTAGCTTCGCTAGACTTAATGGTTTGGACTTCGTCCTATACGGGTTGGGAAATGGACTAGACTTAGGAAATGAGGGGCTTTATATGGACCTAATTTTGGACTTAGTCCTATATCGGTTTGAAATTATACTTGGAAATGCACATGGGATTGCCATAGGAAATAGACTAGAATTAGACTTAGATTGGAATGGACTGGGATTAGACTTGGGATGGGCTTGACATAGACTAGGGTTCACATAAAGATGCAAATGGGCCTAGATTTGACCTAAACTAGACTTATATGGGCCTAAGATGGACTCTAATGCTAGCGGGCCTAATATGAATGCATGCACTCAAATTTAGATGGACCTAATATGAATGCAAAATGGGCTCTAATGCATATGGGCCTAGAATGAATGCAAGTGGATTGGATTTGGTTGATTGGATTGGATTGAAGGTATTTGGAATGGGCTTAGAATTTTTAAAATTCGTTTTTTGCAAGGGACCCCTTGTTTTTATCTTTTGTTAGGAAAAGATGATGGATTAATTTTGAAAAATATTTTTTGTAAATGTCGTGTATGATGGTGTTTAGTAAATGCTTTTGAAAAAGAGTAGAATAGAAGATGGTGTAGGATTGATTTTGAAAAAAATGTAAGTTTTTTTTTTGAAATTAAATGAATATGGTAAGGTAGATTGATAAGGAAGATTAGTTGAACAGCAGGAGAAGGTAGACATGCATGATGATTCTAACTCTACATGACCATTTTTTTCTAGATGCACTTTTTAGGTCAGACTCGACCTTGCATGAAAAGACTGACCTTTTTTCTTCTTTTTTGATTTAGGTGAGACCCTTAGAATGACCATGATTCTACGCGAATGCAGACATACGAACATAAGACTGAACATAGGATCGACCACCACAACGACTAAATCGACGAAAAGCATGCGATGCCAGACTGCGTGCCGCGCAGCATCGTTGAGCGCGGCGCACATCCGTGCGTCTGGCACAGGAGTGGTGCGCCAGACGCAACTTAATGCGCTTGGCGCACTACTCCCCCGACATGTTTTTTCGGGGATTTAGGTGACGTTTTGGTTAATTGACGATTTTATGTTTGTTATTTAGACGCGATTTTGGACGCAACAAATAACAACGCTTTTGACAAAATAATAGCAGGTTGAAATTGCAATCACATGCAAACGTCATATAACATGGATGCAGAAGTTCCAACCTAAAGTCCAGTTCAATGTTCAACTATGGTCAGGTTTAGGTTAAGGCTGAAAAGGGTCCATGACTAAGAGATTGATCCCACG
Source organism: Beta corolliflora (assembly GCA_947648045.1). NCBI lineage: Eukaryota > Viridiplantae > Streptophyta > Magnoliopsida > Caryophyllales > Amaranthaceae > Beta > Beta corolliflora. Next base: position 239,872 of record CANSZD010002338.1, read on the forward strand.
CTTCGTACCCCTGCTTAAAGAGGTGGCCACGTGTAAGACGCACTCCAGTTCTCATGTCAGGAACAAGAGAACAATGCCATGGTTGGGTAGGTTTGCTTATAACTAAAATCCGACACTATCGCTCAGAAAGCTTTTTTGTAGGACAAAGCGCAAACCCCCTGAGGGTGACCTCACACATAGAACATATGCTAATGAGGCAAGGTAGATTGTCCTTATGGTGGCTGAACAATAGCCATGCAAATGCAAAACAATATATTATTCAATGGCATAAAAGGAGAATGAATCGTATTTTTCAAGTTTCACCCACTCATTAAAAAAATTTATTTTTAAAATCCTCCCTAGTGGAGTCGCCAAATTGTAGGCGTGTTTTCATTTCGCCTACTCGGTGTGAGCGTGTATTTGATTTGACTACCTTATTGTTAAGGTTTTATTGAAAATTATTTTAAAGTCGCCAACAAATCTTTAAAGGAAGACTCATAAACCTAATTGGATATTGACAAATTAGGGACTTATCCAATGTAGATTTCCCCGTCCTGACATCATAGATGGTAAAAACGAACCAAAGATTGAGTTCGGGAGTGAGGGTACAACACAGTTAGGAACCATGTTGCCCATTGCTGGCCTCTACTAAATATCGATTCACAACAAATTTTATGCCAAGGAATAATCATATAATATTTTATACACCCTAAAAATATTTAGTCTAAGTTGGTTCAGGAAACACATAAAAAGACTATATTTTTAGGTACCTAACAGGTTGTTCAAATTATCTGAATTAGTTAGAACAGTTCTTTAGGTCTTATTTAACAAAAATAACATGTGGGTGATAAAAAGCAATAAAGCAGGACAATCATATAATCCGCTAATAGAAATCAGGCAAGAATATAATAATGTATAAAAATAAATGAAATGAAAGGAAGGATTAGACTATTGTAACAGCCCGATTCCCGAGCTGCTAGCTTAACTCGCTTAGCAATCACAAATCTCAATTAGCACCAAAACAATAATTATTACTTATAAATTAGATAATACTCGTAGCGGAAACAACCTGAAATATACGATCCTGGACCTGTGGGTTATGGGCCCACAAAATAATATCCATTAAATAAGACTTCAATTACATAGTCATTCAATCTCAAGTTCAAGGCAAAAGAATAAACTATAACCTAAAGTAATTCTAAATAAACTCCTCTATATACAAACTTAAATCTCGGACTTTAACCCACAATACACAATTTAAATCATAACTTTGCTCTCAACTCGATTATGGCTTCCAACACAATCCCGCAATTAAGTTTGACTCTGCCACCCACCAAGTGACGAGCCACGTAAATGACAAAACAATCAGTAAAGCTGAGTACACACTTTATAATAGAAAATACAAGTTTAGGTGTATTTTGAAAACTAATTGATAACACATAGTCATAATAGCAAGTGGTCATAATCACTTCCATTACTTAGAGATTTCATAAGATCAATCTTTTAATATAACCGCTAGTGTAGCAAACTATTGAGGGTCGTCACCCCACCTTTTACTGTTCTGCTTGCAAGACTTGACCCGGACATGTCCTACTCCGCCAGGATTTCCTCCTCCTAGTTGGGTAACAGTTAGGGAATACCCGCCCCAACCCGGGTGTATGCTCACGCCTCGCTTCCGTGATTAAAACCCAAGTCATTTAGTGTTTCATTACCATACAATTCCTTATACTTAACAAATTCCATTTAAAAGCATAAACATGGCAATTTAGTGTTTAAGCTTAGCTTAGTATAAGTAAAACATCTCAAGTGAACCATAGCATGCTAAATCCATGTTATATACTCAAAACACACACCATAATATACACATCAAGTAATTTCATTCCATAATCATGCTTCAATAATAGAAAGAAACAATCACCTAACTATAGATAGGAAAACCTCTAGGTTACAATCCAAACTAAGTGTGTACCTTCACTTAGGTGGCTTAGTGCACTTAAAACTTCTTATCCCAAGTGGTTTACCCTTCCTACAGCTTCCCCTGAATATGTAAAGTGCTAGGGATTAGTTTACACAAGTTTTAGAACATATATAACTAAGCTAAGTACAAGACAGATGCAAAGCTGTACTTACAGCAATCTGTTTTATGTTCCTATGGAGTTTTCTACAACTTCCCAAGGCTTGAAAACTCTGCCAAAAGCTTGAAATGCTCAGGAATTATGTCTAGAAGAGTTGTATGTAAAGAAAAGTAGGTGTTGAAGAAGAAATTTTAGGATAAAGGATCGAAAAACCAAAACAGTCTTTTATAGACTGGTTCTTGCGGTACCCATGGGGGAGGGAAACCTCTTCTGGGTAAGGTCGGTTTCTTAGAGTTTCTAGGTGATTCTTGTTGGAGATGTTAGCTTGAGGTGTTGGCTTTCATGCATGAAAAGAGCTTTGGGAGATCGACACTGAAGTAGCTGCTAAGAAGCTTTCTATGAGGATTGGTACGAACTGATATTTTAGCTGACCAGATTTTACTATGTGTAGACACATAATCGTGTCTCCCCATTTAGTACCCTATGATGACCAATACCTTGCTCCAATTGGTCCGGATTGAGGAAAGTATAAAGAACGAGTCTAAAATAAAACATTTTAAGCCCAAATCCATTTTCTAACCCTCTTTATTAATTCATTTCCGAAAACCTTTTTTATAACTAGTTTTACTAAACCCACTTTCTTAAAAGTTTTAAAATAACTTTTTAAAAGCCCATCTACGAAAACCTTTTAAAAATAGTTTTGTGAAAGCCCAATTTTATGAAACCCCTTTTCTAACCCAATTTAATTAATAGAATTAATTAATTATATTGATTAGTTTTATTAATAATAAAATATCTTTTATAAAAAATAATCTTTTCCTAAAGTGTTTTTAAATATATTTTATCTAACTCTTTTCTAAAATCTTTTTAATAAAAATCTTTCAGAAATCTATGATCTTTCAAAAACCTATTGCATTCCAGCTACCTAAACCTATATATATATTCTCTTATCTCACACGGCAGACTGGACTTTTCAATTTACACGGCCAAAACAAAAGAACAACTCGCACGTCCTCACTAATCTCTCGGCCCTTTGAACTGCCTAAAACCATAATCCATCTTCCTCCATAATCTCGTATAATACCTCCATACAATATTCAACACCACCGCCTAATACTAATTCACTCCTTTCTCTCACAAAATTTCTCACGGCTCACTCGCCCAACTCATAGCAAGAGCACAAAAACTCCTCTGTAATCACTCGGCACAATTCACTCATCCTCGCCTTGTATCTCACAGCACATCACAATACTAACACAACAATTCACCACCGCCTAACAACAGCACGTCTCACTAATACACCCTCGTCTATCATCTCGTCATCATCACCATTCATCACCCACAGCGTCATCATCATCACAAGCCACGCTGATCATCAGCATCTTTCATCCTCTTAGTTTCCTGCCTAATATTACTAACATCACTCACCTATTTTTTTTCTTTATTACATCTCACGCCATTAATACCAAACGCAACATATTATTATACAAACAACAAATCTTTTTCTTTTTTAACTACTCGTACAAATATTCAATTTTCCAAGATCCGTACAAATCAACGACCCCGGACGGTGTTATAATTTCTGAGGGTCAACTAAATTAACCACCTTTACTTTATTTATTTATTTATTTTTATTATTTTCTTGAAGTTACTAACATTCTATTCATGATGTAGATTGTTAACTCGTCCCTGCGACTGTAAGTATTGTACATATTATACTAACTCCCTGCAGTATTTTATTTTCATATTTTTATTTCTTTTTATGAACATATTATTTTTTATGCCTGATTGCAATATTTATCACCTTGTATTTATTATTAATCAAGACCTAAATAAATATTCTAACTAATTCAGATAACATGGACAACCTGCTAGGAACCCATAAATATTGATTGTCTAATAAATGATCACTAAATAATTAGTCTTTTTGTGTGTTTCCTGAACCCATCTAGATTAATTATTTTTAGAATGCTTAAAATGTTATATGATTATTCTATTGCATAAAATCTGCTGTGAATTGGTATTTAGTAGTGGCCAGCAATGGGCAAATGTGGTTCATTATGACCATATTTGTACCCTCACCCCCGAACTCACTTTTTTTGGTTCTTGACCATCTATGGAGTCATGACGGGGAAATCTACATTGGATAAGTTCCTAAGATGTCCCTTCCGTTTCAATCCAATTAGGTTTACGATTCTTCCTCTAATGAATTGTTAGCGACTTCAAAACGTATTTTTAATAAAACCTTAACAATGGGGTAGTCAAATAAACGCGCTGACACCGCGTGTAGGCATTAAAGGAATTCAAAAATCCTACGCCTACACTATGTAAGGAATTTACCATATTAAGCCACGTATATTTAGAAACAGACCTCATGAAGATCAAAGCAACGAATCTGTCTCGTCACGTGACGTAGGAGTCTAGACTTAGGATTTCGTTTTCTATTTCATCTCTCTTGTTTTTCCCAGTCAAATATAGGATTTTCCTTTTTAATTGCATGTACTCATAATTTTCAATTAATACATGAGTATTTCTTTTCTGACCTTGCACTAATGAGCGTCAACGAAAATCACGATTGTCGCCTTAAAAGAAATGAATTTCTAATTGTCATGACTATTCTCATAAAGGCAATGAACAAATTGGCATGAAAGAGGTATCCCTTCCCTTCACTAGAACCATTCCTCCACTTCAACCAGAATGCATAACATCCCTCCCCCTTTAATTAACCTACCTCATAGGAAGTACACTTGACAACAATGCAACGTAAAGGGCAAGTAAAAAAAATAGAGCAACAAAAAAAAAAAAAGAAGCAAAAGCAAAATATGACAAAAAAAAAATAAAAAAAAGAAGTGCAAAAATATCGAATAAAATAAAAGAAAGATAAGCCCATCAATAGCTTTGTCAACTGTACTTTCTTTTACCTTCAACCTTCAATTACAAACCTTCAACTTTAACCAAAAGGCCTTGACCTCCATAACCAAAAACCATTACAAGCCAAATCATACCTCTATAATAAACCTTCGCTCAAGCAACCATGCACATTGCATTCCAATAAGCCATAAAAGACAAACCAAAGCCCGCTAGGTCGAAAACCCGTAAGGCGACTTAGGCAACAGTCAGGACACCTTCTCATTCATCAGCCTGAACTACGAATGGTCTGATTCTGCTAAAGATACGTAGGAAACCTCACCCTGAGGTTCGACCGCTTTAAATCAAACCAAACTTACATCATTATCCACCCTTGCCAAAGACCTCTTCCAAATCAATGATTAATTCAATGCTTAATTCATTGCAAATGGCTCCAAAGCAAAATGCTAGGCAACCAATTAAAATGTTAAGAGCTACGACTGGCCTGATTCCATCACGGATACGTAGGCAACCTCTTTTGAGGCCCGACCGTTTTAATTCAAAACACATTATTAAGGCTCGCCTAGGCCCATGAGAAAAGCGCGATCTCCCAAATCCTGAATTTCCAATGCTCATCCCTACCTTTAGAACTAGACTGGAATTTGAACCTGCATCATTAGCTTGCCTCATTGCATGAGTCGATTCATTATGACTCTGCCTTTTCTTATTCTAATCACCTCCTTTTTCTAAGGCGCATTATCGCTTCTAAGCCAACCTTAGCATAACCTTTCAACACTCAGCGCTATGACCGCGCCTTATCCTTTGAGTGTTCCTTTCTTTGACCTTTCATGACGTTTTCACCTGAGGAACCCTATATGGAATCTTTGGTCGAAACTTCCGCTAAGCGTGACGAGATATCTTCAAAATCAAGCAATCAAGCTGAATACTTCATCAATTCCATCTTACTGGGGACTTCATCACTGGTCCACCTAGAAAATCATAGGCTCCGAGTCCAGACCTATTGAGACAAGGACTTCATTACGAGTCCATAAGTGAAATCTTGGGTTTTAAATCCGCGCAAATGCAACATTGCACTTTTCACGGGCTCACTTAGGCCCTTGACATACGAAACTCGAAGCGCATACAATTCAAGCATTACGAGGACTACAATGTATTCAAATCCAACAAATCATCCTTCATAAGCTCCATGGAGCGGGACAATAGCTCAGTACCACAGCCTTGGAGCGGGACAATAGCTCACTACAACAGCCTTGGAGTGGGACAATAGCTCACTACAACAGCCTTGGAGCGGGACAATAGCTCATAACGACAGCCTTGGAGCGGGACAATAGCTCATTACAACAGCCTTGGAGCGGGACAATAGCTCACTACAACAGCCTCAGAGCGGGACAATAGCTCATTACAACAGCCTTGGAGCGGGACAATAGCTCATTACAACACCCTTGGAGCGGGACAATAGCTCACTACAACAGCTTTGGAGCGGGACAATAGCTCATTACAACAGCCTTGGAGCGGGACAATAGCTCACTACAACAGCTTTGGAGCGGGACAATAGCTCATTACAACAGCCTTGGAGCGGGACAATAGCTCATTACAACAGCCTTGGAGCGGGACAATAACTCATGATTCTTTTTCCCATATATCATTTCATTTTTGCAAATTTACAATCACTTTGCAAATATGTTTCACACATGTCTGTTCCTGAAACTTTTGTTTGTTTTGCAAGTACATGCATAAAAGAGTGATTTTGGATTGCAGAGCATCTAGAATCATTCTCCGTCCCGACACGTATACTTTGACTTTCGGTTTTACAAACCTCAGTCAAAGTGGGGGCTTCTGTAGACACATAATCGTGTCTCCCCATTTAGTACCCTATGATGACCAATACCCTGCTACAATTGGTCCGGATTGAGGAAAGAATAAAGAACGAGTCTAAAATAAAACATTTTAAGCCCAAATCCATTTTCTAACTCTCTTTATTAATTCATTTCCGAAAACCTTTTTTATAACTAGTTTTACTAAACCCACTTTCTAAAACGTTTTAAAATAACTTTTTAAAAGCCCATCTACGAAAACCTTTTAAAAATAGTTTTGTGAAAGCCCAATTTTATGAAACCCCTTTTCTAACCCAATTTAATTAATAGAATTAATTAATTTTATTGATTAGTTTTATTAATAATAAAACGGTTTTTTCATTATATACCCCTGACAAATTGAAAAATTCACCATATACCCTCAATGTTTCAGATATGCACCATATACCCCTGACTTTTCAAAACCGTTCACCAAATGCCCTTTTTGGTAACGGATGTTAACTCACCGTTAGAGTTATTTATAATTTTGCCACCCTAACCCCCTAAACCCTAACTTTACCTAAACCCTAACACTAATCCTATCCCCTAACCCTTAACCCTTAACCTAAACCCCCTAAACCCTAACCCTAAACCCTAAACTTCCCACCACCCCCTCCCCCCACCCTCCCACCACCCCCGGTAGCCCCTCCCCCCCTCCCCCCCCCCAATTGCCCCTCCCCCCCACCTCCCGCGACCACCCACCCTCCCCCCCCCCACCTGCCCCTCCCTCCCACCTCCCGCAGACCCCCTCCCTCCCCTACCCCCGTTGCTCCTCTCCCCACCCCCCGCCCCCCCTCCCTCCCCCACCCTAGTAGCCCCTTCCCCCACCCCGTCACGAGCCCGGAACCCCACCTCTCCCCCCATCCCATCGCGAGCCCGGACCACTGCCCTCCCCCCCCACCCCGTCGCGAGCCCCGAACCCCACCCCCCACTCCGTCGCGAGCCCCGGGAACCCCACCCCCCACGCCGTCGCGAGCCCGGAACCTACCCTCCCCCCACCCCGTCGCGAGCCCGGAGCCTACCCTCCCCCCACCCCCCGTCGAAATCCACCCCGTTTCTAGGCGTCGGGTCGATGGAGTGGGGGGGATAGTGGGTTATGGGCTCGTGACGGGGTGGGGGAGGGGGTGGGGTTCTGGACTCGTGACGGGGTGGGGGAGGGGCTGGCGGGGGTGGGGGGAAGGAGGGGGCCTGCGGGGTGGGGGGAGGGCAACTGGGGTAGGGGGGGAGGAGGGTGGCCGCGGGAGGTGGGGGGGGCTGGGGTGGGGGGAGGTGGGTGGACTGCGGGAGGTGGGGGAGGGGGGCTGGGCGGGGGAGGGGGGAGGGGGCGCGGTGTGGGGGAGGGGGTGGTGGAAAGTTTAGGGTTTAGGATTAGGGTTTAGGGGGTTAGAGGGTTAGGGTTATAATTAGGGTTAGGGTTAGAATTATGGTTTAGGATTTTAGGGTTAGAGGTTAATGGTGGCAAAATCGTAAATACATCTAACGGTGAGTTAACGGCAGTTAGGAAAAGGGTATTTGGTGAACAGTTTTGAAAAGTCAGGGGTATATGGTGCATATTTGAAACATTGAGGGTATATGGTGAATTTCGCGATTTGTCAGGGGTATATGGTGAAATAATCGATAATAAAATATCTTTTATAAAAAATAATATTTTCCTAAAGTGTTTTTAAATATCTTTTATCTAACTCTTTTCTAAAATCTTTTTAATAAAAATCTTTTAGAAATCTATGATCTTTCAAAAACGTATTGCATTCCAGCTACCTAAACCTATATATATATTCTCTTATCTCACACGGCGGACTGGACTTTTCAATTTACACGGCCAAAACAAAAGAACAACTCGCACATCCTCACTAATCTCTCGGCCCTTTGAACTGCCTAAAACCATAATCCATCTTCCTCCATAATCTCGTATAATACCTCCATACAATATTCAACACCACCGCCTAATACTAATTCACTCCTTTCTCTCACAAAATTTCTCACGGCTCACTCGCCCAACTCATAGCAAGAACACAAAAACTCCTCTGTAATCACTCGGCACAATTCACTCATCCTCGCCTTGTATCTCACAGCACATCACAATACTAACACAACAATTCACCACCGCCTAACAACAGCACGTCTCACTAATACTCCCTCGCCTATCATCTCGTCATCATCACCATTCATCACCCACAGCGTCATCATCATGACAAGCCACGCTGATCATCAGCATCTTTCATCCTCTTAGTTTCCTGCCTAATATTACTAACATCACTCACCTATTTTTTTTCTTTATTACATCCCACGCCATTAATACCAAACGCAACATATTATTATACAAACAACAAATCTTTTTCTTTTTTAACGACACGTACAAATATTCAATTTTCTAAGATCCGTACAAATCAACGACCTCGGACGGTGGTATAATTTCTGAGGGTCAACTAAATTAACCACCTTTACATTATTTATTTATTTATTTTTATTATTTTCTTGAAGTTACTAACATTATATTCATGAGGTAGATTGTTAACTCGTCCCTGCGACTATAAGTATTGTACATATTATACTAACTCCCTACAGTATTTTATTTTCATATTTTTATTTTTTTTATGAACATATTATTTTTTTTGGCTGATTGCAATATTTATCACCTTGTATTTATTGTTAATCAAGACCTAAATAAATATTCTAACTAATTCAGATAACATGGACAACCTGCTAGGAACCCGTAAATATTGATTGTCTAATAACTGATCACTAAATAATTAGTCTTTTTGTGTGTTTCCTGAACCCATCTAGATTAATTATTTTTAGAATGCTTAAAACGTTATATGATTATTCTATTGCATAAAATCTGCTGTGAAATGGTATTTAGTAGTGGCCAGCAATGGGCAAATGTGGTTCATTATGACCATATTTGTACCCTCACCCCCTGAACTCACTTTTTTTGGTTCTTGACCATCTATGGAGTCATGACGGGGAAATCTACATTGGATAAGTCTCTAAGATGTCCCTTCCGTTTCAATCCAATTAGGTTTACGATTCTTCCTCTAAAGAATTGTTGGCGACTTTAAAACGTATTTTTAATAAAACCTTAACAATGGGGTAGTCAAATAAACGCGCTCACACCGCGTGTAGGCATTACAGGAATTCAAAAATCCTACGCCTACACTATGTAAGGAATTTACCATATTAAGCCACATATATTTTGGGAAAAAATGACCATATTAACCTTAATACATCCCAAACATATCATATATCAAGTTTGATTAGGTTCTGAGCTCTGATTCATTGTTACCCGATAAAACGGTCTCTATGCGATTTTCATAATCTTAATGAATAAGGCTCTCAAGGGCTTTCTAACTTATCTATTGGTTCTCAAAGCTTTCTTAACCACTAAGAATTATAGTGCTTATCCATTTTTAGCTTTCTTAACCACTAAGAATGATAGTGCTTATCCACTTGCTTTCTTAACCACTAAGATTGTTAGTGCTTATCCACTTTTAGCTTTCTTAACCATTAAGAATGTAAGTGCTTATCCACTTTTAGCTTTCTTAACCATTAAGAATGATGGTTCTTATCCACTTTTATCCTAGTATGATGTTGGAGAGAATTCTAACTACTTAAAGGACCAAAGCCTGATGAAGAGTTAATATAGCTAACAAAATAATTGAACCTGCTTAAAAATTCAGGCTGTTACACTCTACCACCCTTAAAATAAGTTTCGTCCTCGAAACTTCAAAAAATAAACTCATAGATCAACCTTAAGTATCCATATATCAAGCACTACAGCCTCCGATAGTCCTTATTAAATTTCCATGAAAAAGTTCTCAACATTCCCAACAAATAGATTTCAAATATCCTCAAATTACAACATCGAAATCCATACTCTTATTCCCAAAGTTTTACACAAATCTAGACTCTTATTCTTATTCTATAGCTCAAAACTTGAACTCTAATTACCCAAGTAACAGACACACATTCCCAACGATCTTTTACTCCCGCTATGTGGCTAACTCAGCACACGGTTGCAGGGTTGCTCTGATACCATTTGTAACAGCCGATTCCCGAGCTGCTAGCTTAACTCGCTTAGCAATCACAAATCTCAATTAGCACCAAAACAATAATAATCACTTATAAATTAGATAATACTCGTAGCGGAAACAACCTGAAATATACGATCCTGGACCTGTGGGTTATGGGCCCACAAAACAATATCCTTTAAATAAGACTTTAATTACATAGTCATTCAATCTCAAGTTCAAGGCTAAAGAATAAACTATGTCCGAAGTAAATCTAAAGAAACTCCTCTATATACAAACTTAAATCTCGGACTTTAACCTACAATACACAATTCGAATTATAACTTTGCTCTCAACTCGATTCTGGCTTCCAACACAATCCTGCAATTAAGTTTGACTCTGCCACCCACCAAGTGACAGGCCACAGAAATGACAAAACAATCAGTAAAGCTGAGTACACACTTTATAATAGAAAATACAAGTTTAGGTGTATTTTGAAAACTAATTGATAACACATAGTCATAATAGCAAGTAGTCATAATCACTTCCATTACTTAGAGATTTCATAAGATCAATCTTTTGATATAACCGCAAGTGTAGCAAATTATTGAGGGTCGTCACCCCACCTTTTACTGTTCTGCTTGCAAGACTTATCTCGGACATGTCCTACTCCGCCAGGATTTCCCCCTCCTGGTTGGGTAACAGTTAGGGAATATCCGCCCTAACCCGGGTGTATGCTCACGCCTCACTTCCGTGATTTACAGCCAAGTCATTTAGTATTTTATTACCATACAATTCCATATACTTAACAAATTCCATTTAAAAGCATAAACATGGCAATTTAGTGTTTAAGCCTAGCTTAGGATAAGTAAAACATCTCAAGTGAACCATAGCATGCTAAATCCATGTTATATACTCAAAACACACACCATAATATACACATCAAGTAATTTCATTCCATAATCATGCTTTAATAATAGAAAGAAACAATCACCTAACTATAGATTGGAAAACCACTAGGTTACAATCCAAACTAAGTGTGTACCTTCACTTAGGTTGCTTAGTGCACTGAAAACTTCTTATCCCAAGTGGTTTACTCTTCCTACAGCATCCCCTGAATATGTAAAGTGCTAGGGATTAGTTTACACAAGTTTTAGAACATATATAACTATGGTAAGTACAAGAGAGATGCAAAGCTGTACTTACAGCAATTTGTTTTATGGTCCTATGGAGTTTTCTACAACTTCCCAAGGCTTGAAAACTCTGCCAAAATCTTGAAATGCTAGGGAATTATGTCTAGAAGAGTTTTATGTAAAGAAAAGTAGGTGTTGAAGGAGAAATTTTAGGAGAAAGGATCGAAAAACTAAAACAGTCTTTTATAGATTGGTTCTGGCGGTTATTGTTATGCGTGGCGTTTGATGAAGTATGGTTATGCGTGGCGTTTGATGAAGTATGGTTATGCGTGGCGTTTGATGAAGGAAATGAAGTAAAGGTTTATCTTACAAACAAGACATGTATGTTCCAGGGAGATATCATGAAATTTCAACCAAAAACAAGATCATTAATCAAGACACAATCGAGATAATAACAAGGTTTGATGGGTTTTGTTTATAAAAACTTGTTATACATGCAGCAACCTTCCGGGCAGCATAACTTCTAGTGTACAAATCCAAATTGAGTTATTTTTGGGTCTAAATTCATCAAATTTTCAAGATCTACGACTTCCATACAGACCCTATGACCCAAATCTCAGTGGCCTGGAAAAAAAAGGCAGCAAGATTTAGGAAAGATGGGTCATCCTTTCTTACTTGGTTACCTATGGTCTTAACACAATATCATTCATAAAGGACGACATGCAAATTAATTTTTTTTGGTAAATTCTACATGGTGGCCTCCTACTTTCAATTTTTCTATTTGGTGGCAGGCTAAAAAAAGATTTATACCAAGTGACATCCTACTTTAAGCAATTGTACTTAGTGACCCTAATCAACTTAAAACTTGGATAACCACCCAATTAAAGGTGAATTACCAACCCGCCCCTAAGTTAATTATCCTAACACAATAAAACTCTCCCCACCCGTTTAAAAATCACGCTATTATATTTCTTCCTTCTTATAAACACTCTCTGTTCTTTTCCTCTTGTGCCTCCCCGACACGATTTCTAAGACAATCATGTTGTCAGATTGGAATATCATCAAGAAGAAAGTAAACCCATGTCCTCTCTTTCAAGACACTCCATCCTTTAGCCTTACTCTGATGAACAAAAGCCGAAATCTAATCACTTCTAAAACTGTTCACAGTAGAATAAACACTTGGTTAACAAGTGAAGATTGAATTGTACTACAGTGAATTGCAAATATATCCCTGATTCCCCTTCACAAATTTAAATGTGGCACTAGAACTCTAGAAGTTTCTTCAGTATAATGACCTGCCACAATATCATAAGCGTCTTTGAGATATTATCAATACTGAATGAGCTTGGTTTTTACTTTACTACGAATCTGTACCCTCTGTATATTAATCTACTACGAATTTACCATATTAAGCCACGTATATTTTGGGAACAAATGACCATTTTAACCTTAATACATCCCAAACATATCATATATCAAGTTTGATTAGGTTCTGATCTCGGATTCAACCCAAAAAGGCTCTTTAACTGGAAGTTCATTGTTACCCGATAAAACGGTCTCTTTCCAATTTCTTAATCTTAAGGAATAAGGCTCTCAAGGGCTTTCTAACTTATCTATTGGTTCTCAAAGCTTTCTTAGCCACTAAGAATGATAGTGCTTATCCATTTTTAGATTTCTTAACCACTAAGAATGATAGTGCTTATCCACTAGCTTTCTTAACCACTAAGAATGTTAGTGTTTATCCTCTTTTAGCTTTCTTAACCATTAAGAATGTTAGTGCTTATCCACTTTTAGCTTTCTTAACAATTAAGAATGATGGTTCTTTTCCACTTTTATCCTAGTATGATGTTGGAGAGAATTCTAACTACTTAAAGGACCAAAGCTTGATGAAGACTTAATATAGCTAACAAAATAATTGAACCTGCTTAAAAATTCAGGCTGTTACAAATATGCAGTAGAACGATTATTAATTAAAGATCTACATCATGAATAAATTGTTAGTAACTTCTAGGCAGTAAATATAATTGATTATTAAAGGATCCTCAGGGATTATACCTATGCGGCTTAGGTCGAAGAGCGCAACGATCTTCAGGCGGAGCAATCGTGGGACCAAGAACGCAGTATGATCTGGAATCGGAAAAGGAATTGATGTATTGAAAGTGTTTTATGTTTAGAGATTCGAAGTGTATTTCGGAAATATTCGTAAGTTTTTGTGTTCGTGAATAACAAAATCGAAAAAGCCGTCCTTGATTCGGGAAATCACCCATATTTATAGGCGGAGAGAAACTGCGTCGCACGCGCTTACTGCGCCTGGCGCGATCCGACGTGGCAAGCGCAGGTCCACACGTCAGGCGCACATTGGCGCGCCTGACGTGGTCTGCCCAATCAGGGTTGCACACGTGTAAACGTGTATTCAAAAAGATAAATTAGAAACTTGCATCTCACACAGGGTCTGCGATAGGCGCAGGACTATGTGTGAGTCACAAGCCCACGTGTCAGGCGCTCATTGGCGCGCCTGACGCATTCTGGCCAATGTGCTGGATGCACGTGGCGCGCTGAGCGCGACCGCCGTGTCTGGCCAATATTCCAGTTTTTTTATTAAACGCGCCTTTTGAAGATAATTTTCGATCCCTAAAATCCGGAGATTGAATTTCACGGAATTAAAAATCTGATTTGTATTTAAAATATTTATCAAAGATAATAAAAATATTTAAAAAAAATATTTATTAAAATAATAAATATTTACTTGGGCTCTTAAAACATTTTAAATGGATTCAAAATATTTTATGGGCTTAAAATACAATTAATCATTATGAATAATTAATTGGGCTTTAGAATATCATTTCGAAACACAATTTTGGATTGGTTATTCGGATTGCTGTTCCGTTAGGTCGCGCCAACTAATACCGCGGTATGTTTCATCATTGGACCCTTAAATGGGGAGACACGATTATGTGTCTACACACGTACACGATTATGTCCCTTATTAATGTTACTGACTATTGAAAGGAGAAACCAAACTGGCTTTTCGTTGGACCCACTCCCTTTTTGATTGTAAGTCATATGTTCATGCACTATATTCACTTACCATATTAACATATGTGCTTATATTTTGAATGTCGTCGTAGCCTATTACAACATCGGTACTGTTTTATTTGTTGTATCTAGGTCTTCTATTTTGACCGAGTTCGCAAATAAATCTGTCCGACCGCGCGAGAATTCCCTCTGATAAGCGTATGGGGTAAGGAATTGGTGAGAAAGCGAAACAACCTAGAACTGCGCCATGGATTTGGGGTTGGTGCAGTTCTTGACTGGATAACTATTCCGCCCGCCATTCAGCTCATCCTCAATCACCCCTCCCTACAACAACATCCCTCCCTACAATAGCAACAACAAGAATAATAAGAACAACAACAACAACAACAAAATCAAGAACAACACCAACAACAACAACAACCAGAATAACAACAACAACAGCAACACCTCCCCCCAACAACTCTACTCCCCTCCATCAGACCTTGAGGTACCTTCTATACTTTATAATTATTCACTCAATTGGGTAATTGTGGTGTCTATTTGTGCTACAATGATGCTGTAAGAAATAATACCTTTTTTCATCGTCAATGCCATAGTTTCATCAATGAATGAGGCATTTATTACAAAAGCCTGACCTATGTTCATTACACTTGTTTGCATGTTAACATAAGATGTGCCATATGTTCATCCGTCATAGGCTAATGTTCATTGATTACATGGTGTTCAAGTGAATTGAACACAATGTTCATTTGGTGGATGACATATGTTCCTGTAAGAAATAATACCTTTTTTCATCGTCGATGCCATATGTTCATCAATGAACATGTATATATGTAATTGAGGCATTAATTACAAAAGCCTGACCTGTGTTCATTTCACTTGTTTGCATGTTAACATAAGATGTGCCATATGTTCATCTCTAATATGCTAATGTTCATTGATTACATGGTGTTCAAGTGAATTGAACGTAATGTTCAGTTGTTTAAGCCATATGTTCATTTATCCGTATTGACATGTTCAGCTATTAAAGATAAATGTTCATTGGAGTTTCCGTAACTAATTAGTCCTTACTCGTTGCCATTATTATTACCAGGCTTGGAAGTCAAGGTTCAAGATGTGTTATGCTAAAATCACAATAGATCTTACGGAGTTGAATGCACTCGTGTGCCAAGGCCCCCTCCTAGACTCCACACAGGCCAACAGGATGTCGCCTCGAATGTCATAAACACCATATTCGATTGATGGGCGAAATCTAGCGTTCCAGTACAAGAGTAACAGGGGGAGCTCAATCATGAGCCAAGATGCTGATCTATTTTCCTCTGAATCTCTGGTGGAAATGGTTGATCAAGTTGTTGTAGAACAACTTAACCCTAAACCTCTCATGACTCATCTACATAGTGAAGGACCCTCATTTAATCTGTACGTCCAGTTGTGTGTGGGGCGTATGCCACTGTGCTGGGAACGTGCACCATAACGATAGGAGGACACAACATAGATCAAATATTTGATCAACTATCTCCTATGCGGTCCTTCTACCATGAGAAGGGCAAGACCATTTAGCATGAACAACAATAACTAATAATTTTAACGTTTGCTCACTGAGACAATAAATTTGAGTGTAACATTAGACGGGACACCCTAAACATTTTCCCCTCTCCCCTTTTAAGCCCCCTCCTCCGTTACATTACATTCCTTATTTGGTTTAAAGGAAAACAA
The DNA here is from genome assembly GCA_947648045.1 of Beta corolliflora. Taxonomy (NCBI): domain Eukaryota; kingdom Viridiplantae; phylum Streptophyta; class Magnoliopsida; order Caryophyllales; family Amaranthaceae; genus Beta; species Beta corolliflora. The sequence goes on from CANSZD010002338.1 coordinate 256,539, forward strand.
TAATAATATACTCTGTACAATTACTCATTGTTTCCTAGTGATACACTTGACGTAGATGATTATACAGACCAGCCAGTTTTTCACACATTGTCAAGGTATCTACCATTCTAACTAGTTGGTTGATGTTCATCCTTGGGAGTTGTGTGTTAATTGCTTTGTTGGTTGATGTTCATCCTATGAAACTGGTTGTTCATTGCTTACTTGTTTGCATAGTTGAATTGTATTTTTATTACGTGAATGACAACTGTTGTTTGCTATGGTGGTTCATCTTCCTTGATACTGTCCTACTTGTTTCACCTACTTAACAACTAATTCTATTGTTCATTGATGATCATTGTGATGTCCACTTAATTGCTTGCAACTTGTTCTTATCCTATTGTTTCATATGTAAACTTGTTGTTCCGGATGCCCACATTAGTGGTACGATACCTAACCTAACACAGACTTAATGAATGCATGTTGTATTATGGTAATCTAATAACTAACTAGTCCCATGTATATAGTGAGTCAATGGATGCAAGTGTAGACTTGTAAAAGGCCCAATGATGAAACATACCGCAGTTTGAGTTGGTCCGATCCGAGGGAAGAGCAGTCCGAAGAGCCAGGCCAAAACTATTTTAAAGTGTATTTGCAATAATAGTTCAAAGTCTTATTTTAAAGGCTAATTAATTATCCTAATAATTAATTGTATTTTAAGCCCTAGTCCATTTAAAATATTTTAAGCCCAATCTTTGAAAAAGACCAATTGATTATTCAATGATTATTAATTGTTTTTATTTATTATTTTAATAAATATTTTCAGAAATAAATAAAATTGAAATCATATTTTTTATTCCGTAAAATTGAATTTATGGATTAAAAAGATAAAAGAATATCTTAAAAACGCGTTTAACAAAAAAGCCTGGCAAAACGTGTCTGACGCAGGCGGTGCGCCTGGCGCACCACGTGTGCTCAGCGCATTGGTCGCGTCGTTGAAAACTTTTACGTATATATGAAATTAGTTCTAATTTTCCTTTCTTAAGGAAATACTTATATGTATACTCTTTACTTATTATTTTCAAAACTTGTAAGTCACAAATACTTAATTTTGGATTTTCAATACCACTTGTAACAGCCCGCTCCAAATAGCAGCTTACTTAACACAGCTTACTGCTAACTACAGAGTTAATCTGCCAATTAAAAGGAATTGTTAGGGGAAAAACTCCGCACCATCCCCGCTAGGGAAAGTTAGGAAATTCCTTAGTATCCAAGCATATACGAAAATAAGTTATAATAAGATAGTTATTACAATATGTTTTGAGTACTTAGATTACAAATCGGAAATACATGTTTATCTTGCTAAGAATCATCATATAAAATAGATTATCTCATACAAGCAGACTAAACACATTGATCATGACTTCACAATTGCACACAGGAGCTAATCTGAACATTCTCTCTAATCCTGTAAAACAGATGAATCTGCCCCCACCAGGACAGATTCAAAGAACAAAATAGGTCAGCTTACGCTGGTACACAAGTCCCACCAATTTCAAAATAATATGGTGGCTGAAAATAGTATTTACTTCAACATAAACAAGATAACTGATTTCTCAAATACTCTCACTTTATTAAATCGCAAAGATACTTTTCTCTATTAAATAATGTTGAAGCAACAATAATATCATGAGTATATCGAGTAATTTCCAACAAAAACTATCCATGAATATCCGTTTTATCATTCTCAACAATCATTTAAACTCTTTTCATTCTCAACAATCATTTAAACTCTTTTCATACTCAAACTTAAAATGTTTTTAACTCTGGGAAGGAACATGGATGGAGGGGCCGAGCCACAACTCCAGACTTTTGAGGGACGTCTCCCCACCTTTCTTTTTTCCTGTTTGCAAGACTTCTAGTTCATGACCCTACACAAAGGAGCAATATCCACTCCATAACACATAATGAGCAACACGCTCCACAAATGTTGTTCACTTCCCCTATAAAACAACAACTTATACTTATACAAAAATAGTTATACTCAACACTTATACTTAAATACTTATACTGAAATACTTATACTTAAATAATTATACCAAAATACCTTACTTAAATACTTCTTCATGATCTACATTTGAACCTTTATAACAAACTTTAACTTATCAAAACGATTTCAGAAAATAAGCTTGCTATGTCAAGTTCCAACATCCCGGAAAAGTGACTTATTAACAAGGTTTCGGAAAAGACACTTTGGTTATCTAGAGTGGTTAGTAAGTTGATCAACATGATATGGCAGCATGAATAGGTTTCACAAAGAGGTTCTTAAATATATGAAAAAGACTACGCCACGCAAGTAAATAAACAATCAATTCCACGGTTTCGGTGTTATATCAAAATATGGTGGTTTAGGTGCGAGATTATATCGTAAATTCTATGCTTAGCTAAGGGTTTGGATAGGTCAACAAATATGTGGATACATGAAGTAGCTTTTCATCCTTTAAGGTACTTAATGAAACAAAGAAACACGGGTTCATTGACTTAGAAAGTAACTAAGCATAAATCGGGTTTTCGGTATTCTTTTACTCAATGAAGTATGGTTATGCGTGGCGTTTGATGAAGGAAATGAAGCAAAGGTTTATCTTACAAACAAGACATGTATGTTCCAGGGAGATATCATGAAATTTCAACCAAAAACAAGATCATTAATCAAGACACAATCGAGATAATAACAAGGTTTGATGGGTTTTGTTTATAAAAACTTGTTATACATGCAGCAACCTTCCGGGCAGCATAACTTCTAGTGTACAAATCCAAATTGAGTTATTTTTGGGTCTAAATTCATCAAATTTTCAAGATCTACGACTTCCATACAGACCCTATGACCCAAATCTCAGTGGCCTGGAAACAAACGGCAGCAAGATTTAGGAAAGATGGGTCATCCTTTCTTACTTGGTTACCTATGGAGTTATCAATCCTAGGGGAAACTTGACATGCAAAAGGATCTTAACACAATATCATTCATAAAAGACGACATGCAAATCAATTTTTTTTGGTAAATTCTACATGGTGGCCTCCTACTTTCAATTTTTCTATTTGGTGGCAGGCCAAAAAAAGATTTATACCAAGTGACATCCTACTTTAAGCAATTGTACTTAGTGACCCTAATCAACTTAAAACTTGGATAACCACCCAATTAAAGGTGAATTACCAACCCGCCCCTAAGTTAATTATCCTAACACAATAAAACTCTCCCCACCCGTTTAAAAATCACGCTATTATATTTCTTCCTTCTTATAAACACTCTCTGTTCTTTTCCTCTTGTGCCTCCCCCACACGATTTCTAAGACAATCATGTTGTGAGATTGGAATATCATCAAGAAGAAAGCAAACCCATCTCCTCTCTTTCAAGACACTCCATCCTTTAGCCTTAGTCTGACGAACAAAAGCCGAAATCTAATCACTTCTAAAACTGTTCACAGTAGAATAAACACTTGGTTAACAAGTCAAGATTGAATTGTACTACAGTGAATTGCAAATATATCCCCGATTCCCCTTCACAAATTTAAATGTGGCACTAGAACTCTAGAAGTTTCTTCAATGTAATGTCCTGCCACAATATCATAAGCGTCTTTGAGATATTATCAGTACTGAGAGAGCTTGGTTTTTACTTTACTACGAATCTGTACCCTCTGTATATTAATCTAGTTGAAAATAAGTTATTCAAGCTACCATTTGGATCATGCTATCTTATGTTTACATAATATGCTGCAAGTGTCTGAAAGAATACAAGTTGAATGCATAATATGTCAAATTTTGGGATGTGCCAAATCTGTAAGTTTATGCCATTCTTGCTTGGTCATTCAACATTAACAACTTCATAGCTTTTGTCTCCAAAAAGTCATTAAACATACTCCTCTCTCTTTAAAATCTTTTGATGATAGTTATATGTTCTTTTCTTATATTACAATCTCACACAGTGATTGTCCTAGAAATCACGTTGGGGAGGAAGAAGAGAAAAAGAACAGAGAGTGTTTATAAGAAGGAAGAAATATAATAGCGTGATTTTTAATCGGGTGGGGAGATTTTTTATGGTGTTAGGATAATTAACTTAGGGGCGGGTGAGTAATTCACCTTTAATTGGGTGGTTATTCAAGTTTCAAGTTGATTTGGGTCACTAAGTATAGTTGCTTAAAGTAGGATGTCACTTGGTATAAATCTTTTTTTGGCCTCGCCACCAAATAGAAAAATTGAAAATAGAAAGCCACCATGTAGAATTTCCCTTTTTTTTTAATACATATACAAACATAATCAAGTATTCATAATTCCATAGGCAAATTTCATAATCAAGCTTAAAAACAAGTTAAGTGGTGGTTCTTGTATACCTTATTATGATGTTTAGGAACTAAATATCCTTCCACCACTTTTATATCTCCATCAACAGCCTTATAATACCTTAAATACAACATTCATTACTTAGAATTCAGTAATTAACAAAAAGTAATCAAGTTTATAATCTAATAAACCTCATATATAGGTGCTACAGTTCAACCACATCTCACCTTTCTTGATTTTCTTTGATGCTACTGATGTGATACCACAAAATTAACACTTGCCCAGTACGGAGAACAACTTGGATGATTCAAAAACACATTCGCATGCAGCAATCCAAGCAAGGAAATGGAGCAGAATTGAAGCCAAAGGAGAAGAAGACGCCATTGTGGCGTGTTGAGGAGGAAGAAAAATGAATCTTATTTTGCAAAATTTCTGGTTATATTCGGCTGAACCAAAGATGATCCTCCTCTTTTGGTATACATAGGCCAATGGGTAAGGTTCGTTTTGAAATTCTAGCTTAAGTAACAAGGGCAAAAGCGTCATTTCTCAACTTAGGAGTATTCTAGAATTTTCTAATTTTGGCTAATCCTTAGTCCATCTTTAAACAAGATCTACTCTTCAATTGTACTTAAACTATATCCCAGAAATATGTCCTATACCTTAATGCGGATATCTTAGCTCAATTGGCCCTTAAATCATAATTACGAGTATATTAAACACAAACCGATAATAGCTCAAAATCTCGGGAATTTTAGAACGATGCTCAACGTTCTTAACGTAACTCATAAATAACTTATCTTAACTCATAATTCGTATTAATAGTCACATATGATATTCATATTCACAGACAAAATGCATATAATCACAAATCAAATTTTCATTCCTTCTAAAGCACAATAGATTATGTACGGATTACCACGCTAATAAATTATGTTTATTAAAATTATCTCGGCTTAAAAATTGAGGCTATTACACTCAACATGACAATTATAATTATTTTCAACAAGACTCTCATCAACCCCAAAAGTGCGAACTAACCAATCCGGAGGGGGTTCTAAAATTGTATCAAAATGTTTCACAAATACCTTCTTTTGTAAGTTCCAAATAGTAGAGTCATTGCATGACTCCGCACCAACATCTTCCCTCAAAGAAGGAACCACAATATTTTCCTTAATTTCCTCATATTTAGTTGTTTCTTGGCTTTGATTAACAACAATATTCTCTTCCATATGATGCTCTACAAAATCATAATCATCCCCACGTTCATGTGTGATTTGTGTTTTAGGAAAAGAATCGAGAATTAGGTGTTGACACGTTTTCACGGCTTCTTTTATCTCACGAAAAGTAGATCGAATATCTTCAAATTTCCTATGGATTGGAGTCTCATTATTTTTTGGAAAATTCAGTTTTCTAGTTTACTTGCAAAGCCATTTCGGCCATAACATCCCATATTTTGTTTTGTCTTTTTTTTCTCCTCCTCATTCTCCACTGATTTTTTCTCCAAGTTCTCTAATTATTGATTGATAACCTGTAACATCCTTGTAAGATCCCCATCATCCATGTATTTCCACTATTTTGCTAGACTATTACAATTACAAGTGATAAAAACTGACGAAACTTTGAGCAACTAAACGAAACTGAAAAAGGCCCTGAGACTCTCAAACGCTTACATTCAGGAAATTTTAAGCAATTAAAAAATTAAACTCCATAAATGCATTTCGACGAAGGAGATATCCTCGTTTAAAGTTCGAGTGTCTTTGTTTTTGCTCCGTTTTTAGCGGCTAGCTGTGAAAACCCGCCGTTTAATAGCGAAAAAATTCGAGAAAAATCTGAAAAAATTCATCTAAAAAAAATTCATGCACGTTCTACACAAAATTTCACCAAGATTCAAAAAATAGAATCGATAAATTTGTACTTATGAAGGCCGACATATCATCCTTTAAAGTTGATGGAAAAAAACTTTTCGTATTTAGGCATTTTTATTCTTCTCCAAAAACCCGATTTGCAAGCAATTATTCCATACCAAAACTCGATACCGGATGTTGTAAGTCTAAAAACACCTTCCAAAGAGATGGATGATTCTAAACTCAAAGGAACAAGAACACTCACAAGAATACTTGAAACAAGGATAGTGACCAAATCACAAGAACACACTCAATGATTTGGGGTTTTAGGCCGAGAGATAAGACTCACTCAATCTCTCCTAAGCTTATTACTCAAGAACACACTCAAAGTAATAAGGGAACTCTTGAACTTGAAACACACTCAAAGTTTAAGGGCTAAAACACAAGGTTTTTTTTATCAAACTCAAAAACTCCCAAGGTAGCTCCCTATTTATAAGAAGTATAGGTAGCTAATGAAATGAAAAGTAAAGCTAAAAAAAAAACCCAAAACTATTCATATGCAACAATTACAAAGAGCTAAAACAACTCCTTAAATCATATCCTAAGTAAAACCTAATTAATGGGCTGTTACAAGGCTGTTATAATAAGCAAATTGAAGGCTTAAATTACTCCAATCACTCACTACTCAACATGCCATTTTAAGAGTAACTTACATGAGTCACTTTAGGCTTTATTACATGCTTAATTTAAATAATGAAAAGCAAATAAACACACTCCCAAATTGAACTTGAGATGGACATAATCTTCAAGCTTGTTTCACGTCCCAACTCTTCACGGCAGCAACTTCAATGGGCTTTTAGTCATTAACCCAAGTAATGCAAGCAACAAGTCCGGGATTAAAATTAACACTAAAACACCACTTGCAAGCTTGTATTGTAAGATGATCCAAATCCAATAATTTGAAAGATCATCTAATTTTAATATCTTGAGTCGCCTTGACGCACATGTATAACAAGAGAAAGGGGTTCCTGATTTGGTTGTTTTACACTACTTTTTTCTACTTCTTAGTCTGTTGTTTCGTGGTTGCCATCATTATGAGCATCATATTCCTATACCGCCCTATCTTAAACTTGCTAAAGTCATCATTTAAGGCCTACTTGGAGGACTGAAATGGAAGATGTTGGGCCCTTCTTGCAGGTTTTCTCTGTGGTTTTGGGAATGGCCTTCAGTTCATGGGAGATCAGGCTGCTGGTTATGTTGCTGCTGATGCAGTTTAGGTATGTCAGATATCAGTCACAGTCCTTACTTGACATTTATACTCATTTGTTTTGAGTGATTTGATATTGAACTTGTTTAAATATTTGGATGGTATTATCAACCTAATAATTTTACTGTTAGAACTTGAAGTTGAAAGGTTACTGTCTCACTAATAGAGTGAATTCAATGATATAACCTGAGGCAGGGAATATGTGGAATCCCTTTGTAAAATTCTTTGCTTCTATCATTCTTGACATGTTTAACTAGTCAAACATATCTGCTGTGTTGTTAAGTTTCATGTTAGGCGTCATAAGTCTGCATGGGATGTAAAATGTATAAAATTTATCGTAGATGGGAAGTTATCATGTAAAATCCTCTTTATCAAACCGAGCCAAGAGCTGTTAAATGTACAACTGGACAATCTACACTGACCAGCTGTATCTGAAGCACAATTACTTTCTTCTTGGTCCCTATAGACACTGTCTTTACGTACGACTGCATTGGGTCACTAAATGCCTGTTCTAAAATATTTCCGTCAATTACCCTGGCGCGATGTGACGATTTGGCCTCGTACACCTTCTGATAGATTAATGCCATAGTTAGAAAGAGTGAAAGCAATTAAAATCCCTAATTCCCCATATAAATGATCTTATGTATCAAAATCCAAAGTAGAATAAAAATGAAAAGTAAAATTCAGTATTTGATCATAAATGCATAACAACTGAAATTAGTTGGATGTACCACATTCTTGAAAGATTTAGTACTCCCACCAGCAGTTTTTTTTGGATACATATGGTTTCAGAAACTAAGGAGACTCGGAAAGGGGAACATGAAAGAAACTTCCTAAATTATTCACCATTCTCCCCTCTTCTTTCTCTCTCAATCTCTCTCAAATGGATTACATGCCAACCATATGAAATGCCTCAACAACCACTCTTCTCTTAAGTGACACTTTCTAAAGTGATAAATAGAACTGAAACCAAAAAGATCTTACCGGTAATCAAGATGTTCTTGGTGATTTCTCAAAAGTGGATCTATTGTCGGTCCATCACCAGGTGGAGGAACTGATCTTGTAGTGACAAGCCTCAGCACTTCTTTATCTTCATGAATGAATTGCAGCCACAAAATATTGCTCGCAGTCAATTGCAGCTTTAGATTGTATAATTTTCTTTTCACCCTCGTTCTCTTTGCTTCCTTACATGGATTGTACACCTATGTACACCCTATATAAAGAGCAAACAAGCGCATAATTGAATAAACATAAGAGTGCTTAGATAACTGATGTAGATATGAGTATGACACCGCTTTGAACCAAACATCTACAGGAGCAGAAAATAAGCTTCAAATGAATATTAACCTGATTATAATAGTTATTCTTGCTGCTTAGATTATAGCGTGATAAGTGTTATTCTTGCTGCTTCTCAGCTGTACTGGACTATTTTAACTTTATCTGTAATGTCTGCAATTAACTTTTCCAGGTATCTGTTGCTGAAAAGGAATCAGAATTGGCTGAAATTGATGCTACTACTTCTGGTGAAGCAGCTAGACTAAAAGCTGCCATTGAGTATGTTGAAGGAGATCTTTCTTATCATCAGAATCACGAGCATGCTCTAGTTTAGTTTCTTCTTCAACTGCTTAACCTAATTAGTAATTATAATTGACTGTTGATTATAGTTAATACTTTTATTATATCTAATTATTTATGCCTCAATCAAGGCTATGAAGAATAAAAAGATGAGTATTGATATATACAGTTGTTTTTGTACCAATTAAGAATGAAAAAGTGCAAAAAAAAAATTATTTTGTTTGGGGGTTGTAACTGATCCGGTTTTGGGTGAAAACCGGACCAATTAACCATATAGTGGTCCGTTTTTGGTGAAAACCGGATCAGTTAGTGGATAACTGATCCGACCCAAAACCAGATCAGTAACCCCTGTTTTGACCGGATTCGATGATGTTTTTCCACTAGTGGCTGGTTCGGTTTTTGAATAAAACCAGATCAGTAAATGGTTAACTGATCCGGTTTTAAACCGCATTAATGGACTTTGGGCAACCGCTCCGCCCCTAAGTGATCCAATTCATTTCCGGATCAGTTAAGCCCGATTTTGATCGGATCAGTTGTGCTTTTTTTCCACTATTGATGGTTTTTTTCGTTTCGTCAGTGTATTGATTTTTTTTTTGTTTCTAGCCTAATTCGAGGAAAGCAAGGGTAAAGCATGTTTAACATATCAAACAAGTAATCAATAATGTCATATAGGAAAGTCAAGATCTATGTTTGATACTATGGTCAGGGTTAGGCTTAGGCTAAGGCATAGAAAGGTTTATGACTAAGACATTGATCCCACGCTTCGTATCTTTGTTGAAAAAGATGGCCACGTGTAGGACACACTCCAATCTCTCGTCAGGAACAAGATAGCAATGCCATGGTTGGGTAGGTATGCTTATGACTAAGATCCAATACTGTCGCTCTGGAAGCTTTTTGGAGGGACAAAGTGCAAACCCCCCAGGGTGACCTCATGCATAGAACATGCGCTAATGAGGCAAGAAAAAGAACTTATAGTCGCGCAGAAGATAGCCATCATATGCAAAACTTTAATGTCATTTAAAGTCATAAAACAAGTGTGAACCGTATGTTTCGAGTTTCACCCACTCATTAAAAATTAATTTTAAAATTCTCCCTAGTGAAGACGCCAAATTGTAAGCGTGATTTTATTGCCTACGCGGGATGAGCGCTTATTTGACTACATGATTGTAAAAGTTTTTGGTTTTAACAACTATTTTGAAATGAAAAAGTCGCCAACAAGTCTTTAAAGGAAGGCTCATAAACCTAATTGGATATTGGGAAATCTTAGGAAAAACTTAAGGACTTATCTAGTGTAGATTTCCCCGTCATGACTCCATAATTGATCAATGAACTAAACATTGTGTTCAGGGGTGCGGATACGAATATGATCAGAAATCAAATTTGCCTATTGTTGGCCTCTACTTAATACGATTCCTGTCGAGTGTTATGCAATTAAACAACCACACAGTATGTTAATGCAATCTTAAAATTGATCTACGTCGATTCATTAAACACGCAAAAGACTAATTTTTTGTGGCATGTTATTATGTAATCAAATTACAGGGAACCCAATCCAATTGTCCTAATTATATGAATTTAGCATTGGAACATTTATGTAGGTCTTGTAATTAGCAGAAATAAACATGCACAGTGCTGAAAGCATTAAAGCATGTAAGCATGCATTCGTATATAAATAATATACTGTATAGAATAATACAAAGAACTATAAAAAGGAGTGATTAAAGAAGAATGTACAAGATAGCGTCAATTACTTTAAGATCTACATCGTGAAAAGCATACTATTTGGTAAACAAGAATTAAATTGGAATTGACCATGAGGAATTATACCTTTGTTGTCTGGGACTTGTATGACGATCTGCAGAAGGAGCAATCTTGAAGCTTGAAATTCGAATGTGGTTTAAATGTATGTGTTTGACTATTTTTCATAGTATGTAATTGTATGTATGTGTATGAAGTATGTTGTAATGTCCATCAAAAAGTATGTTAAAGTGTGTTGAAAAGTGTATTCGAAAGTACGAAAGTCGTGTGAAAAACACTAGTCAAAACAAGGCTATTTATAGAAGAAAAGAAACCAAAAATCAAGCGAAAAGATATGGCAGCAGCCTGCGCTAGGCGCAAGGCTCATGTGTCCCACACATGGCTCATGCGCTTAGTGCATCACCATGCGCTTGGCGGATTTGGCTTGCTCTCGGTGCAACAACCTTATGTTAACGCAGGCTACTTTTGCGTTCCTGGTTTTTGTAAACTGTCTCTGTGTTGCGTCAACAGTTCCTAGTGCGCTTGACACAACGCAGATGTGAGCGGTTATCGTTTGCTTAAAGATTCCTTTTTAATCTTTGATAGAATTTTATCTTTTGAAGTCCGAAATCAACTATCTTTAGGAATAAAAATCTAATTTTCATAATATTCTTTAGAAGAATAATTATCAGGAATAATTAATAGGGTTTTTTTAAAAATGGGCTTGGATTTAATAAATAGACTTTATGTTTCTTAAAACAATTTTTGGGGGTTAACTTGTTTGATCACTCTTCCTTTGCACCAGACTAATTGGGACGACGATATGTTTAATCGTTGAGTATTACATGGAAGACACGATTTTGTGTCTACCGTAAGGATTATGGCTTTTTTGTTGAATGCTAAGGTAAGGTTTATGGGTTCTAAGGTACTTTTTTTTTATGGATTGAAGGATTTGGAAGGGGTATAACTTGCGTGTAAGCCCTCTAGCTTGAGTTTTCTATCTTTGGCCTTTCTTTTTTCCTTTTGCATTGTGCTTCATTTTTTTTTGCTTTTGCTTTGACTTTTGCTCTTTGATTTTTTTCTATACTTTTTATTTTGCCTGGCATTGATTTATTATTTATGAGACTTACACACAAGTTTTTGTGGTTTTGGGTATTAGAATGTTTGAAGGCTATTTTGTGAAGCTTTGAAGGGTTATTTGGATATAAATCATGGAGGATGATGGCTTAAGGGATTTTATTTTTTAGTTGCGTGAGGATGCCTTATAGATGTAATGGCTTTTTGGAATGATGGAGGGAGAGAAATACCTCATATTCCCAAGTATGTCCAATTTTCCATTTTTCTGATATTTTATTATTCTTATAATTATTTTTTTATTAATCAAGGTCATTTGATTTATTTAAATTTCATCATTGAATTAGAAGCATAAAAAATGATGGAAGGGCAATGAAAAAGAAAAATATAAGATATGCATGAAAATGGAAAAGCCATAACAAATGTTTTCCTAGAGTGATATATACTCGATGGGAAAGGACATAAATGGCTTAGAGTAAGGATTCTTTGACTCAACCTAGAAGACCGGAAATAAAAGACTGAGCCTTTTGAATCTAGGATACACTGCCATGGGGTTGTTGGTGATGGTGACTCTTGTTATAGGAGGTATTAGAAGTATATTGTCATCGACTATGTTTTTCTATGCATTTTAGGATCCAACACTAGATGTTAGATGTTCATTACTTTGATGGAATTTGTTGTAGAAGTTTAGGTGCATGGTGTGGAGTAGGCTCTAAGTGATCATGACTCTATTGTGAAGGCGGTCAAAAATAGTTTCTTGACTCTAAGTGAACTCGACGTGGTAATAGTTCTTTTGTTGAGCTTTAAAGTGGTCTCATCTTTTTGTTTCTCCATTAAGTGTTCTTAAGTTGTAATCTCTCAACTGGTCCTGAACAGAATCGAATGGGCCTCACTTGTAAGTTTTTTGGAAATGAATTTCAAAATGAGAAATGGAAATGAGATGGACGGTTTGGAAATGATATGGGTTTTGGAACATGGTGGGCTTGACATGATGGAGACATGGGCTAACTATATGCAAATGCAGACATGAACTGGACTATGCAAGCAGACTAGAGTCAATGATTGAGCTTTGGTGGTAATAGGGAAGACTAGACATTGAACTTACATTTACGGTAAGCAGGCTAGACAACTAGTTTTTGAACTTACATTTAGAGTAAGCAGAGCTAGACAACTAAACATTGAACTTACATTTAGAGTAAAGGGCTAGACAACTAGATTTTAAATTTACATTTGCAGTAAGTAGGCTAGGCTTAGGGATAGTTAGACTTTGAACTTACATTCATGGTAAGTATGCTAGACAACTAGACTTTGAACTTACATTTAGAGTAAGTAGGTTAGGCAACTAGACTTTGAAATTACAGTTAGAGTAAGCAGGCTAGGCAACTAGACTTTACACTTACATTAGAGTAAACAGGCTAGACTTCAAAATTGTCTATGTGGACTTAAGGAATGTTAGCTTCCCTAGACTTAAGGGTTATCGCTATGGACTTAGAATTTGTACTTGGTCCTATATGAGTTGGAATTAGAATTGACTAAGCTTTACATGCAGATGCAAACTAGACTTAGGGTATGAATTGGGCCTATATGGGCTTAGAGCTTTGGAATAGACTAGGAGAAGCACCCGGGCTTAACTCAAGAATAGATTGGGTCCTACTTGGGTTGGAATTAGAATTGACTAGGGCTCACATGGAGATGTAAACAAGACCTAGGGTATGAATTGGGTCAATATGGGCTTGGAGCTTTTGAATGGTCTGGGAGAAGCACTTGAGCTTGACTCAGGAATGGACTAGGACTAACATTTGAGCTTGACTTTGTAATGGACTGGGATTAGACTTAGATTTGTCCTACATAGGCTTGACGTAGACTAGTTCACATAAAGATGCAAATGGGCCTAGATTTTGACATAGGCTAGACTTACATGGGCCTAAGATGGACTCTAATGCAAGTGGACCTAATATGAATGCATAGACTCAAATCTAATTGGGCCTAATATGATTGCAACGACTCTAATGCACATAGGGGCCTAAAATGAATGCAAATTTATTGGCATTGGATTTATTTGTTTGGACTTGGTTGCTTGGATTGGACTAGGCTTAGAATTTTCAAATTTTATTTTGGTTTTGAAAGGGACCCCTTTGTTTTTATATTTGATTGGAAAAGATGGCGATGATTAAGGATGAATTAATTTTGAAAAAGATTTTTAATTTTGAACTTGTGGTAGGATGATGATAAATAAATATTTTCGAAAAAGAAAGAATAGACGAGGGTGTGGAATTGATTTTGAAAAAGATTATTTTTATTTTTTCCCCAAAAAGGATAGTTGTGTTGGACAAAATTTGGTTTAATAGAATGCATAAGATAGGATAGGATAGGATGAGAGGGAAGACGACTCGAATTCTATCATGACCACTTATCTAGATGCACTTTTTAGGATTTAAACTCAATCTTATATGATATGCATGAAAGGTGGATTTTTATTTTTGAATTAGGCGAGTCTTAATTTTGAAAAGATAACCAAAAAGTGATCATGAATGATAATACAAAGATAGATCAAAAATCGGCAAATAAACAGACGAAATTTAACCACATAAGCTTTATTTAGGTTGCGCCACACGCAAAGGTCTTGCGTGCCACGCAAGCAACGTGCGCCTAGCGCATGAAGCTTGTGTGCCATGCAAGGTCATACACCAGGTGCATGATGCCTGCGTGTAATGCAAGACTCGTGCGTCTGGCGTATGGTCTTCGTGGAGCAGATTTTTCATTTCGATTTATTGGTCGTATTTCTATGTTTCTAGCCTAATTCGAGGGGAAAACATGTTGAACATAGCAAACAAGCAATCAATAATGTCATATAGGCAAGAAAAAGTATACAATTCCAACCTAGAGTCAAGATCTGTATTTGGTACTATGTTCAGGCTTAGGTTCAGACTTAAAAAGGTCCATCACTAAGAGATTGATCCCATGCTTCTTATCTTTTAAAAAGATGGCCATGTGTAGAACACACTCCAATCTCTCGTCAGGAACAGGAGAGTAATGCTACGATTGGGTAGCTTTGCTTATGACTAAGATGCAACATTATCACTTAGGAAGCTTTTTGGATGGACAAAGCGCAAGCCCCCGGGGGTGGCCTCACGCATAGAATATGCGCAAATGAGGCAAGGGCATAGAACTTATAGTGGCTTTAAAGAATAGCCATTGATAAGAGGTTTTTAGTGTGTCGTTAAGGCACTAAAAACCGCTTCCCAAACAATATTTGTAGTCCTAACAAGCAATTACTAAGAGAATAGTAAGGGCAAGTCAAGGGTCGATCCACAGGGAAATTGGGATTGATTAGAGTCTATCTAGTCTAGACTACCTAATTGAAAGGTATTTGGGGGTTTAAAAGATGTTTGGTAACAATTAAGACTATCTATCGGCTAGAACAAGCAAAAATCACGAGTTTAAATATCAAATAAAGACACTAGAGTTAAGGCTACTAGTATGAATAAGAACGGATGATGATTGTTAATGCGATTGTGAAGCAACAAAGACGATTATGCAAGGTTTAGTTCTCCTCTAAAATACTTGAGTCCTCTCTCGAATGGTCCTCAAGAGTAATCGCTTAATCTATCAACTAAATCCTCTCTCGAATGGTCTTTAGTTAATTGATTAAGAGATTCGATAAGTTTGGAAAACCCCTAATGAAGGATCCCCTTAATTTCCACCCAATATCTTGGTATAGAAATTAAGTTGATTCTTGGGGATGATAAAAGAGTTCAAAATCCGATTTAAGAACATTTGAAATCAAAATACCAAAGTATAAATGTGATCAATATCTATCCTAAGGTCTCAAAACACCAAGATCAATGCATAAACTTCTCCATACATCACAATCACATCAACAACATTTTTAAAACCCTAATTCATACTTTCACCCTAACCCTAGATATGAAACTACTCACTAATCATGGAGTTAAAGCAATTAAACAATGAATCTATGACTAATCTAAGGTTAAACATGATTAAGAAATTATTAAACTAATAGAAATCGCAATTATTAAACTAAGAGAATGAAGATCTTAAATAATATGAGAACATAAACAAACACCAAGAGAATGAAATAAAAACTAAAACTTTGAATTGAATTGAATGAAAAGTACCTTGAATGTATTGGAAATCACAAACTATGATCAACAATTCTCAAATCTCAATCAAACTAAAGTGTTTTTCTCTCTAATACAAACCCTAGAATATTGTGTAGAAACTAGAATAAAGCGTAACTCCTTTCCTCCTCTCCAAAAGAGGGTTTAATGATCGAATGTTTTCTTTCCGGATCGTGAGGTGCGGGCGCACCAAAAGGAGGTGCGGGCGCACCTTGCTCAGGTGCGGGCGCACCAGACTTCAGGTGCGGGCGCACCTGAGTCTTCTGTCTCAGGGTGGAATTCTCTTCGTCAAATGGTGCGGGCGCACCAGATGAAGGTGCGGGCGCACCCAATTTAAGGTGCGGGCGCACCCAATTTAAGGTGCGGGCGCACCAATGTAGTCCTGCTTTGTGCTCGAGACTGGTCGATGGTGCGGGCGCACCAGTGGCTTGTGCGGGCGCACCATCGTGTGCGGGGCATACCAAGCGCACCTCAGGCTACCTTTCAGCCTCTAGCTCGATCCCTTATGCCATGTCTCGCATTTCTCGACCCCGAAAAGGGCAATACCTGCAATAGAAACACGAACAAACATGGTGAAAGCATATGTGCTAGAAATTCGATCGAAATAGATCGAAAACCTAGCAAAATGTCACTATGACCAAGTATGATCACGTGAATGAAATAGAAGGGAAAAGTGAGGAGAAAGAAGGAAGAAAAGGAGGAAAAGGGAGCTAAAACAAGCCAAAAGAAGGTAATAAAGTGCGTTAGAAACGCACTTATCAAACTCCCCCAAGCTTAGCGTTTTGCTTGTCCTCAAGTAAACCAAGAATGAGAGTGAAAGGGAAACATGCAACAACCTAACCTATATTCTCTAAATGCAAGGTTACAAACATGACATGTAAGCTAAATGAGTTCATATCAAGATTTAGGAGACCAACCAAACACAAGAGGGAAGATGATTAGGAAGCACAAGAGTGACTCTAAGGTCTCAATCCACCGATCAACCGAGTCTCTTTGAAAGAAAGCTTTCCAAGAATGATTTCTCACTCTTCTCCACTTCCAAGACCCAAGTTTGACTCCTCCCTAGGGATGCTCGACCATAATTGCTCGCCTCTACCATGTTTTGATGACCCTCATCATGACTTGCACAAAATCTCACCCGCCACTACTAAATAGATCAAGACCAATCTAGGAGTCAACAGGGGCTTTGTTAAGGTTGTAACGGGGCTAGGTTAGGGGTGTGGATCATATTCTAGGAATGTGGTGCAAATAAGGGTAAGTGGAGTACAAACTAGGGGTAAATACTCCCCCAAGCTAGTCCTAACACTATTCTCAATTAAAGAACTCTCACACATATCCTTGAATTTCACTTGTTTCTTTTTCACTTTGTGAACTTTTTCCTTTTTCTCATCAATTTGATCTTTCTTTCTTTTCATTTTCAATAATAAACCAAAGCGGACAATAAGAACTTTCTTTCTTTTATATCTTTTGTCTTTCATTTTCACAAAATTTTTCAACTTTTACCATCGTACAAGCACATTAACTCTCTTTCAACCAAGACTTAATATCAAAACCACTTAACTCAACAAAAACTACACATGTACTCCACTTTGGGGAAAGTTTGGCCATGACTCATTATGTGGGTTAAGCAAAAATAGGATAGAAAGGCTCAGATGGGTTGAGAAGCGAATATCATGCGGGTATTCAAGCTTTTGGCTCGTAGCTCCTATTACTAACAAAAGAAACGCCCTAAATCATTCTCCTAGAGGCTCGTCTTATGTAATCTTGGGGAGCTAAAATGCAAGTCACAAGTTAGGCGATCAATGGTGAGGGTTGTGAGTGAGTCTTACGAGGTTCTTGGCTCTCCTTCGGGATTCATCGCACAAGGGGCAAGGCAATCCATTCATCCAACTCGCCTAATTTCAAAGAGACTCTACCAAAAGTTATTGGTTTCAAAAGACGCCTAAAGTCACAACAGGGCTTCCAAAATCATCAAGTCTAATATAAGGAAGGTCTTCCAATCAAGTCATGAACTCTTTAGCCACAAATCATACTTGCAACCAAACTAATCTAAATGCCAAAAAGAAGAAACAAAAAAATAAGAAAAGAAAAATAAAATCTTTTTTTTTAGTTTTTTTCTTATGCAAACCTCACATGCAAATACACTAATATGAACCTAATTACAAAGAGGGGGAAGAAGATGTTGAGATAGAGAGAACACATGCTAACTCCCCAAGCTTAATACAAACTCCGTCCTCGGAGTTGACAAGCAAAGAGAAAGTAAGGGAGGAAGTAAGGGCACAAAATCAAGCAAAAATCCAAACCAAATAAGATCAGGAGAAATGTCTCATAATACCTCCCGAAAAGTGCTCTTTTAGGATCATTAGCTAGACTTTACCACTAAATAATTTGACAAAGATCTCAATAATTTGTCATAAGCATTAGCACACATTTCACAATGGATCAAATAGGTAAGAAATAAACAAAGAGCATGCACAAATTTTAATGCGTATATATGCTTACCAAGAGATGAGTGTCGAAAATAATGAAATTTCCGAGAGAATCCTGGAAAGTATGAAGAACAAACATCAAAATTCAAATAAAAAGAAGAAAACTGCGAGTTCTCCTTTTGATGGTCCTTGCAAAATTTAAGCTCGATCATGTCCTCGATGACTTCCATTTGAGTCTTGTGAAGGTTTATAGAGGCAAAAGGCTCTTCCAATGGTGAAACTTTCGGAGAGAGGGAATAAGATGGGGAAAGAAGGAACTAAGTCGAGTTTCCTTAAAAAAGGAATATGAAGAGGACGAGTAGAAACTAAAGTCTCATCAATCACTTCTTCAACATTATTAGACTCTATAGTGTAAGCTTTCTCAATAAATGATTCCTCTACTATGGGGTTCTCATCCATATCCCAATCATCATATTCATCGATTATAGTCATGCAAGAGTGATTTTGACTATTGATAATTCGAACCAATGTTTCGACTGATATTTTGCTAGATTCGACAATGTTGTCCATCATAGAATCACATCTCTTTAACAATGCCATATTTTCTTTGAGTGAATTAAGAATTTCGAATAAACATGTAGTTCACGCCTAGAGACATCTTCTAAATTTGAGAAAGTATTAATTCTATGGTCCCACTCATAAGTGTCTCTAGACTGACCACCCAAAGAAACTCCATGCTTCATCAAAGTGTTGGGATCGAAATTCACCATTAAACATAGACTCCACTATTTCTCTTGTATGCATATTCAAACCCTCATACATCACCTCACACATCTCCCAAATCTCAAGTCTATACTTAGTTAGAAGATCGTTCTCAAATCTCTCGATAATAATTCCAAAATGGTTCATCCTCATATTGAGAAAAAAGAAGTTTGCCATTTTTTGGAATTCTCTTAAAAAAAAAAAAAAGACAAAAAATAATTATATACAAAATCCTAGACTCATATAAACAGCACTTACCACATAAAATAAAAACAAGAAAAAAAAAAAAATAAACCAATAAATAAAAGTAAAAAAAAAAAAGAATCAATTAAGCAATTTCAAACTTAAGAAAACTTCAATCAATAACACAACTTCCCCGGCAACGGCGCCATTTTGATAAGAGGTTTTTAGTGTGTCGTTAAGGCACTAAAAACCGCTTCCCAAACAATATTTGTAGTCCTAACAAGCAATTACTAAGAGAATAGTAAGGGCAAGTCAAGGGTCGATCCACGGGAAATTGGGATTGATTAGAGTCTATCTAGTCTAGACTACCTAATTGAAAGGTATTTGGGGGTTTAAAAGATGTTTGGTAACAATTAAGACTATCTATCGGCTAGAACAAGCAAAAATCACGAGTTTAAATATCAAATAAAGACACTAGAGTTAAGGCTACTAGTATGAATAAGAACGGATGATGATTGTTAATGCGATTGTGAAGCAACAAAGACGATTATGCAAGGTTTAGTTCTCCTCTAAAATACTTGAGTCCTCTCTCGAATGGTCCTCAAGAGTAATCGCTTAATCTATCAACTAAATCCTCTCTCGAATGGTCTTTAGTTAATTGATTAAGAGATTCGATAAGTTTGGAAAACCCCTAATGAAGGATCCCCTTAATTTCCACCCAATATCTTGGTATAGAAATTAAGTTGATTCTTGGGGATGATAAAAGAGTTCAAAATCCGATTTAAGAACATTTGAAATCAAAATACCAAAGTATAAATGTGATCAATATCTATCCTAAGGTCTCAAAACACCAAGATCAATGCATAAACTTCTCCATACATCACAATCACATCAACAACATTTTTAAAACCCTAATTCATACTTTCACCCTAACCCTAGATATGAAACTACTCACTAATCATGGAGTTAAAGCAATTAAACAATGAATCTATGACTAATCTAAGGTTAAACATGATTAAGAAATTATTAAACTAATAGAAATCGCAATTATTAAACTAAGAGAATGAAGATCTTAAATAATATGAGAACATAAACAAACACCAAGAGAATGAAATAAAAACTAAAACTTTGAATTGAATTGAATGAAAAGTACCTTGAATGTATTGGAAATCACAAACTATGATCAACAATTCTCAAATCTCAATCAAACTAAAGTGTTTTTCTCTCTAATACAAACCCTAGAATATTGTGTAGAAACTAGAATAAAGCGTAACTCCTTTCCTCCTCTCCAAAAGAGGGTTTAATGATCGAATGTTTTCTTTCCGGATCGTGAGGTGCGGGCGCACCAAAAGGAGTGCGCGGGCGCACCTTGCTCAGGTGCGGGCGCACGGACTTCAGTGCGGGCGCACCCGAGTCTTCTGTCTCGAGGTGGAATTCTCTTCGTCAAATGGTGCGGGCGCACC
The DNA here is from genome assembly GCA_947648045.1 of Beta corolliflora. Taxonomy (NCBI): domain Eukaryota; kingdom Viridiplantae; phylum Streptophyta; class Magnoliopsida; order Caryophyllales; family Amaranthaceae; genus Beta; species Beta corolliflora. The sequence continues at coordinate 277,326 of CANSZD010002338.1, forward strand.
GGATGAAGGTGCGGGCGCACCCAATTTAAGGTGCGGGCGCACCCAATTTAAGGTGCGGGCGCACCAATGTAGTCTGCTTTTGTGCTCCAGGTGGTCGATGGTGCGGGCGCACCGGTGGCTTGTGCGGGCGCACCATCGTGTGCGGGGCATACCAAGCGCACCTCAGGCTACCTTTCAGCCTCTAGCTCGATCCCTTATGCCATGTCTCGCATTTCTCGACCCCGAAAAGGGCAATACCTGCAATAGAAACACGAACAAACATGGTGAAAGCATATGTGCTAGAAATTCGATCGAAATAGATCGAAAACCAAGCAAAATGTCACTATGACCAAGTATGATCACGTGAATGAAATAGAAGGGAAAAGTGAGGAGAAAGAAGGAAGAAAAGGAGGAAAAGGGAGCTAAAACAAGCCAAAAGAAGGTAATAAAGTGCGTTAGAAACGCACTTATCAGCCATGCATATTCAAAACTTTAATGTCATTTAAAGGCATAAAATTACTATGAATCGCATTTTTCGTGTTTCATCCACTCATCAAAATTAAGTTCAAATCCTCTCCAGTGAAGTTCCTAAATTTTAGGTGTGTTTTTACAGCCTATGCGGGATGAGCGCGTATTTGGCTACCTCATTGCAAACGTTTTAGTTTCGAAAATGTTTTGAAATAAAGAAGTTGCCAACACGTCTTTAAAGGAAGACTCATAAACCTAATTATATTTTGGGAAACCATAGGGACAACTTAGGTACTTATCCAATGTAAATTTTTTCGTCATGACTTCATAATTGGTCAATGAACCAAAGATAGAGTTCAGGGGTGAGGGTAGAATATGATCAGGAATCAAATTCTGCCATTGTTAGCCTCTACTTAATACGATTCATGTTCAAGTTTTATGCAAATAAATAACCAAGCAATATGTTCATGATATCTAAAAATTAATCTTCGCTGGTTCATTAAACAAAAAAACTATTTTTTGGTCATATGTTATTTATGCAATCAAAACTACAAGGAACCTAAAAGGTTGTCCAAATTATCTGAATTTCATAGTGGAACATGTATTTAGGTCTGATTAGCAAAAATAAACATGTGCGGTGATGAAGCATTAAAGCATATATCATGCATATGAACAATAATAATGTATAAAATAAAAATAACGAAGAGAAGACTAGAGATGTAGAATATACAAGAGTATGAATTCCTTAATGATCTACATCATGAAAAGTAGATTTTTAGTAAAATATAAAATAAATTGGAATTGATTCTCAAGAATTAATATACCTTTGTCGCCTGGGTCTTATGTAACGATAGGGAGGAGAAATCTTGTAGCTTGAAATATGAAACTATTGGAGATTTGAGTGTGTGTTTGAATATTTGTTTCAATACGTGAAGTGTTTAAGAGATATCTCATAGTGTGTATGTAAATATCGTAGGAAAGTGTGTTGAAGTATCATGGTAAAAAGTCTTGAAAAACGTTCATAGAACACGACGCTATTCGCGCGAAGAAAAAGAGAAAGAAGCGTGCGCCTGGTGCACGACCTGTTGCGCGCCACGCGACCACCGTGCGTCCGGCACGGCCAAAGGGGCCGCACGCCACTTAGGCTGCTGCAACAGACGCAACTCTTGGTTATGTTTCAGTGTTTTGCAAACTGCCTCTGTGTTGCATGACGCAACGTAGTTTTGAGCAAATTTTATTAGTTAAAATATTCCTTTTTATCTTTAATTAAGTAATATCTTTTAGATTGGGAAATTAGTTATCTTTAGGAATAAAAATCTGATTTTCATAATATCCTTCAGAAAATAATTAACAAGAATAATTAATATTTATTAAAAATACAATCAATTATCAGGAATAATTAATTGCTCTTTGCGAAAATGGTCTTTGAAAATATAATAGATTGTCATGAATAATTAATTGGGCTATTAAAACTAGGCTTGGATAAACTTTGAGTTCTTAAAATGATTTTGGGCTTAGCTTGTCAGATTGCTCTTCCTTTGGACGGAACCAATTAGAACGACATTATGTTTCATCATTGGGTGCTTAATGGTGACCCTAATTAATTTTTTTTAACTATCTCATCCTTTTCTTCTCTTCCCTTCCATTTCCTCCACGGAAGCTTTGCTCACTACCATGGCAGCCCAGCCACTACCAATGCTACCCAAACAAAGCCTTCCTCACCACCATGGCAGTCGGCCAATGCACCCACCTTCATCCCTCCCCCCTCTTTCTCTCTCTCTCTCTCTCTCTCTCTCTCTCTCTCTCTCTCTCTCTCTCTCTCTCTCTCTCTCTCTCTCTCTCTCTCTCTCTCTCTCTCTTTCTCTTCTTGCTTATTTTGTCCCGCTCCTCTTCCCGGACTCTCAATACGTAGAAGCATAATACCCCAAAATCGACCCTAAACAACAGTAAAAGTCACTAGAGGTGTCAACATGGGCCACTGGGTTAGTCAGGGTTGACCCAACCTAGGTTAGAATGATTTGGGTCAGTCCGTCACGGGTCCATAGTAGCCAGAGGTCGGGTAGGGTTGGGTTTAGGTGAAGTTGGGTTGGGTGTGGTTGGGTTTGGGTGAAGTTGGGTCGGGTCAAATTGGATGAGGTGGCTGTCGGGTTAATGTCGGGTGAAAATAGGGTTGGGTGAACCTAAGTTAGCTTAAAATAAGGTTGCAACGACTCATATCGGCTCACGGATTGACTTGGGTCTACTTAAGCCGGACTCAGATGGACTTGGGTCAGCTCAAGCCGGCTCACATATGGACTTGCTTTGGCTCAAGCCGGCTCACGGATGGACTTGGGTCGGCTCAAGCCGGCATCGGATGGACACCGGTCGGCTCAAGCCCGCTCACCGATGCACTTTAGCCAGCTCAAGCCGGCTCACAGATGGACTTGGGTCGACTCTCCAGTGGACTTGGATCGACTCTCGGTTTTACTTGGGTCAACTCGAGTTGATTTTCGAGTAAGCTTGGATCGCTTTTATAGCATTTGATTGCCGATATCATTTAATTGTAATAACCAATGAAGTGCATATCGGATTTTATCGGTTTGGATTAGGTTATTATCGCCTATTCGAAGATAGTTTTCATAAATATGAAAATATCTATTATCGATAAAGTACAATTATATTTATATTTTTAACATGACGTACTCGTACATGAATCTTGATAGGCGACTACGTGTGAGTTGTAATTTTTTTTTTTGTTACAGGAAAGAAAAACTAGGTCTGGTTCCTTATATAGGACCATCCTACAACATCCTTTCAGATGATTGAAGAAAAAACCAAATTAGAACAAGAAAACCATTACAATAAAGACGAAGCCTCGTGACCCCTATGAGCCATGAAATCCGCCGCTTGATTCGCTTCCCTAAAACAGTGGTTGAACGAGACCTCAGGAACACTCTTCAGGTCTTCAATCGAATCACTAATCAAAGTAGAAATTTCCCACGGAACCTTCCAGCATCTCCTAACAGAATTGATGACAACAAGGTTATCTCCTTCAATAATAAGAGAGGAGATATTAGAAACCTGGCCACCTTCACACCTTCCCGCAGACCCCAAGCTTCAGCTTGAAGAATAAAACAATCTGAAGAAAGAGCCATAGCACCAGCAAGATAAAGACCTCCCATATGATCCCGAATAGTAAACCCAAAGGAAGCTTGCCCATTAGAAAGCTTGGAACCATCAAAATTATGCTTAAAAACATTCACAGGAGGGGGGGCCCAAGACACCTCCACATTCTTTTTAGAAAGAGCAGGAGAAATTTTCGGGATGATTTCCAACAAATTATCTTGCGATTGAGCTTTAGCCCAACCAACAAAAAAAATTAACCACACTATGAGTTGTAGCAACAAGAGAGGACACCACATCCTGGAAAATAACTTTATTTCAAGAAAACTAAATAAACCACCAAGTAAAACAAAAATGAGTCAAATCTAAACAGGACGAACTATCCTTAATAAGATTTAAATTCGTCACAATATCATCTGACATAGTAATGGAAGGGGGGCAAGCCCATCCATAAAGATCATGAATCCAAGAAAACACATCTCATGTGAACGGACAAACAAAAAGAATATGATTAACATCTTTAGAATGGTGATTACAAAAAATGCATTCCTGAGGGAGGAGGACATGACTTTTTGGAAGTCTTATTACTTTAGTCGGAAGACCATCTTGACAAATCTTTCAAAGAAAATTCTTGATTTTAGTAGGAATCTTCAGCCCCCAAATCCAACAGAAAGGCTTTGGGGGAGGGGGATCGATGCCAGCTCCTGAACTAACAAAGCCCCTGACTTTACAGAGTAAATACAATCTGAAGTCAAGCCCCAAATTAATTTTTCAGATTCAACTTTTTGCGGAAGAAATAAACTATAAATAGTTTGACAAATGTTCGAAGGCACAATAGAAGCTAGTAACTCTTTATTCCACTGACGGTACTCATTAATAACGGCACTAACCTTTAAATTCTCGTACCCCCTACAAGGGACACAAATAGAAAAGATTGGATACTGAAAAACCCAATTATCTTCCCAAAAAGAAACTTGAATACCCGAGTTAACAATTCATCTTAAACCTTTCTTAAACATATCTCTCAATGAGATAAGTTTTTTCCACTAACAAGAACAATTAATGGAAGGAGAATACTCAAGAATAGATAAACGTTTAAGATATTTCTTAGAAATCATCTTAACCCATAAATTAGACGGGCTATCAATAATCTTCCAAAGCAATTTCATTTGTAAAGCAACATTATTAACATGCGCTTTCCTAAAGCCCAAACCACCAAACTTTTTAGGAACACAAAATTTTATCCCACCCTATTAAATTAGCAGAGCCCGATTTGGGAGACTTATTCCAAAAGAAATTCCTATATGTTTTGTCCAACATCGATTGAATAGACGCCGGGAGTAAAAAAACTTTGCATTTGAAATATTTGCCTTTGTCGATAAATTGGACTGAATAAGTGCTAAACGGCCTGCCTGAGACAGCGAATTAGCTTTCAACTTAGTTAATTGGGTTTGGGCAGATTGGATAGTCTTCCCAAACGTATTTTTAGTCACACGGGAGTCTATAATTGGGCATCCCAAATAATTACCTATCGAAAATGAATTTTGCATTTGGAGAATAGACTAGATCCCTACTTCAATTTGAGGTGAGACATTCTTTGAACACTGAAATGCTGACTTATGAAAATTGAGCAATACTTATCCAAAACAGCTTTGATGATATGAGAGCTACGATCAGAAGCCTTAGCAAACAACATAGTATCATCAGCAAAGGTCAGAAAAGGAATCTTGATACCAGTGCGACCTATTTTAACACCCAATAGCTTTACTCCTCCTATAGAGTGAGCAGAAATTTCCCTAGCAAGCAATTTTGCACATAAAACAAAAATATATGGAGACAAAAGGATCCCCCTGTCTAATCCCCCGAGAAGAAAAAAAAACGATCCCCGGGAATACCATTAACTAGATCAGAAAAGGAAACTGAAGTAATACACATTCTAATCCATTGAATCCATTTATCATTGAATCCTAATTTTTCCAATATAATGAAAATAAAACTCCATTCTAATCTATCTAAGCTTTTTCCATATCTAATTTGACTGCTAACCAACCTTCTCTACCCGACTTATTCTTAAAAGAATGAAACACTTCATGAGCTAATAAAATATTATCTTGAATGAGTCATTCAGGGACAAAAGCACCTTGAAGCGGATGAATTTTTGCCTAGGACCTATATAAGACGATTAGCTAAACCTTAGCTATAATTTTGAAAATAGTTGAACAAAGGCTAATAGGTCTAAAGTGATTGGCTGCAGAAGGGTTGTCAATTTTAGGAATTAACGTGATGAAAGTATGATTTATTTCAACTAAAATAAGGCCTGAATGAAAAAATGCTTTAAATGCATTAATAACTGAATTCCCCACCAATGTCCAAGATTTTTGAAAGAAAAACGGGGGAACTCGTCCGGACCGGGAGATTTATCGGGGCAATATCAAATAAAGCTATTTTAATTTCCTCATCAAATATATCTTGAGTTAAAATCTGATTATCTACTTCAGAAATTATGGGTGTAATAAGCGAAATATCATGTTGACTATCAAAGATACAACTAACATTACTAAGAAATCTTTCTTCGAATTCTTTCGTAATATGATACGAAATCCGTTGAGGATTTGTTATAATATCATTGTTTTGCGTAGTGAATGAATCAAGATTGATTCGATTCTTCTTAACAGAAGCACAAGCACGAAAATACATAGAATTAGAGTCACCTTTGGCAAATGAAGTAGTCTTAGCCCTTTGGAACCAGAATTTTTCTTGAAATTCAAATAAATTTCGATATTTCACTAACCATCTATCTTGCACTTTTTGTAAATTAACATTATCTTGATCAATAATAAGCTCAGCTTGAATAGCTTCATGTTTCTTATCAGCTAAAATAAGTTGCCAAAAAACATTGCCAAACCGTGTTTTGTTCCATTCTTTTGCTTTTATCTTGAGAAGTTTACATTTTTAAACTAATCTATACATAAACGAGCCAGAGAACTTTCAACACCAAGTTTTTTTAACTAGCACATCAAAGTCTTTCCTTAAACACCACATTTTCTCAAATTTAAATGGAGGAGCTTTAAAAGAAGAAAAAGGAAGAAAAGACAAAGAAATGAAACAGTGATCAGAAGAAGATAAAATGTGATGCCTAAGCTTAGCTAAAGGAAATAAATTCAACCAATCTAAACTAATCACACATTTGTCTAAACGTTCAAGAACATTATCATTTCCACTTGTTTTTTTCCACCAAGTATAACATTGGCCCGAAAAAGATAATTCACAACAGTTTAATTGATTCTTAATGTCATTCATCCGAGACAATCTTACTAAAGAGATAGGAATACCTCCACTCTTGTCTGAATTAAAACTAAGCTCATTGAAATCCCCAACTAGAATATATGGGATCTCTAAAGCTTTAGTATAACTAATAACTTCATTCCAAAACATTTCTTTACCACTAGAGGAGGCACCATAGAGAAAAATTGCCACAAATGAGATATTTGACATACTAAACTTTATTTTACATACCATAAACCGATAACTTTTATGAATTACATTGAAGCAAAAAGGATTAGATATACTATTTTTCCACATAACTCACAATCCACCAGATCTACCAATAGTAGGGATAAAATCAAATTCAGAAAAACCACATCTCTTGATAGCACTAGAAGAAGGAGGAATAGAAGATTTTGTTTCACAAATCATCATAATTTCAATATGATTTGCAGAACAAAAGCTTTTTATTTCAGTAAAAAGCTTCTTCCTTTGGCAACCACGCACATTAAAAAAAGCTATAGACATTTAAACTTGAGGAATTTGGGCAAACCTGAACTTAGTTTCTGCTTCTCTATGACACACAGAGTATTGATAAATGAACTCTGAGGATGAGAATAATTCTCATAAAATGAGAAACTGCTTCGAGCAATAACAAGCTTAATTTGGGGAAAAATTTTGGGCTGATTTGAGGAAATAATTGAGAAATGAACTCTTAGAATTACCACTAGTATTGTTAATAGAGAGGTGATAACAATAACTAATAAAAATTTGGCATCCTTGCTAGCAAAAGAATTTGCAAGATCGAATTAGGACAATCTGCACCAATTTACTTTACTAAAATTATGATAATTAAGATCCTTGATACCAATACTACATTGAGTTCTGTAACGTGAAGATAAGAATACATAACAACAAATTTGTATAGCTAAAAGAAAAACGTTTTCCAAACAAATATAACAGGCCATGAAAGTAGGCTTTAGTTGAGCAAGAACTCCTAAGATAGAACTCATCCCATTAATCTTTTGTAGGAGTATACAGTCAAAACTATTTGACAAATTACTAGTGTGCAAACAAAATTCTATAACTTCTTGCAAATACTCGTTGAACCTTTTCTTAACATGAACCTGACACAAACAATAGCCCAAGCCTTCTACAGGCAAAAGAAAAGAACAATACTCATCACCATTCCAATAACTTGAGAGGCTTGGATTAGAGTATATTACGAAGTTATAAGAAAACACAGAAGAAACTTTGTTTAATATTTTAACAAATCGAAAAGTCTTAAATAGATTTCTGAAGTTAATGGATAAATGAATCTTAAGCTGATACAATCTCTCACAAACAACACTGGTTAGAACTGAATAAGAACAAATCTTTACAATTACTTTAGAAGGCTTAAATTCCGAATTGACAAGAACTGGCAGTATAATACCAATGGTAAATAAAATGTCACCATTAAGATAACTTTCTTTGAAGGGGTATTGGCAAACAAACTGATAAACAACGCCGCCCAAACCTTTCAAGTTATGAAATGTATTCATATTAAGATATTCTACTTTGCCCAGAACTTTAAGGCAGAACACATAGGTTGCCTTTAACTTAACAAAATTGCCTAAGATGGAAATCTTCCACTTGATCTTTTGAAAATAACATGATTATCTATAACAATCAAGCTAAGATTATACAACAATTCAATATATAATTGAATATACTCATTGAGATTTTCCTTAACAGATACCTGTAGCTGATAAAATAAAAGTCCTGCTGGGACAAAAGGTGAGAAGAACACTCCTCTCCATTCCAATAGCTTCTGGGGCCTAGAATGGAATAAAAGAAGAGGTTCTTGGTAGAGAAGAAATATTTCCTGTATAGCAGATTAAAACCCTGAACAAGACTTGAAGAACTTTTGATTATTTTGGATACTTTAGTTAAACAGCTTCCACTTACAAAAGTGATTGGATCTAGAAAAGAAAATACCTTTACATTAACAGGTAGTCTGACTACCTTGGCTTGCTTGAATTCTGATAAGGAGAAGAAAGCACAAATTAAATTCGTCCCAGGCACGAAACACCTAAGGTGTTCGAAGGTAGGACAACAAACAAACGTTAATCTCTACAAGGCAACAACACACACCGAATAAATCATAGAAATCGCCAATGGAACCCTAAAAAACCTAGCCCATAACCAAATTTCGAATTTGAAAGGAAGAAAAACAAAACCTTTAATCCAGTCTAAAGATTGAACTGGAACATCTACAAAGGAGCAATGAAGGATTAACTGAATAATAACAACAATTTGAGAATAAGAAATATTCTCAGAAATTAATAAATTCTTCCGCGAATTATCAACCACATTTTTGGGCTGATTCGAGTGAATTTTTGAGAAATTGATTATGAAGTATAATACTAGAAATGATAATAGAGACTTAATCATTACAACCAGGAAAGATTTGAACTAAATTTAGCGAAGAAATTGAATTACGGATAAAAATTATACTAAATTAGTATTTTCTCGATAAAAATTAAATATCTTATTACTAAAATATTTGTAGGCGTGTGATTTATGGTTAGTATAATATCTTTATGTGTTTTTTTATATATATTTTATTTATAGTGATGGGTTATTTATTTAAGGTTTATATTAGTTTTGTTAATTGTTTAGACGCTTAGGATGCGTTTTATCGCGTAGCGTTTTATAATTCGTTTGGAACATCTTGAGTGATGAAATTATTACATCACGTGTTACTCCTTTGCTGGCCAAAAATCAGCCATAATGGAGAGGAGGATAAAGAGTTTTGATGCTCTTTTGTGTCTCTTTGAGCTCCTTTGTAACCCCCACTTAATCACCTCATTAATCTCTTCTTAAACCTTTCATTTTTCTCTTGAAAAATCTGATTTTATATCAGAAAATTTCAGCACCATTCTGTAGCCATTGCACGCCATTTTTCGAACCAAGTGTAAGGAGTTTCATTTTTTCATCAACTATAAACTTGTTATACATAATCCTTGTTATTTCTACCCTTCTTCTAATTGAAGTTCTGATGCTTTAGGAAACGAATTGGAGGACGAGCTGAGCATCTTGCACAAGAAGAATTAGCATAGCACTTTAGTTCACGACTTTGCACCGACGTTCCAAGTAACTAGTAGTTGTCTTAGAACGTTAGAAATCGCGATAGTTTTAGGAAAAAGGATTCATTGTTAGGATTATGTTTATGATTGTTTGTTATTTATTTAAAGTTAGAATTTTTATGAAAATGTTAAATTATATGTGTGTGTCGTGTGCTCCTCTTTATATGTCTTTCCTCATAACCTTTAATTCGTCATCATCATCTTCACTCCCACCTGAAAATCCATTCCCACCCCCACCCCCACCCGAAAATCCATCCCCACCACGAAACACCAACCATATTAATGTTACTATTATGAGGGAGTATAAGAAGAAGAATGCAGGAGTAATTTACTGATGCTAATGGCTGATGTTGATGCTGCTAAATGCTATGATGAAGTAGAAGAACCAAAGAAGAATGGAGAGAAGTGGAAGAGAGAGAGGAGTAGGGGGAAGCCAAAAAAAAGGAAAAGAAAAGAAGAAAAGTGAAAACATAAAAGAAAAAGGTAAAAGAAAATATTTCATTTAAAGTCATGTGAGTTTCACATGACTTTTGGTTTACCCTCTACATCAAGTTAAAATATAATCATATGATCTTGAACAAAATTGTTAAAAGTTCTTTTTATATCGTTATCAATGATCTTGAACAAAATTGTTAAAAGTTCTTTTTATATCGTTATCATGTTCTATATAAACTTGGTTTTTAAAGGTAAGTTGAAATTCCTTGTATGGGGATTTGAAAGTAATGTAAACACCATTAGGTTATCACATGTCTTAATTTTGTAATGCCCCCAGCATAAGACATGCTTGAAAACTTTAATTATCGTCACTCATCTCTCCGTAACCACCACCACCACCACCACCACCAACAGCAACAACAACAACAACAACAACAACAACAACAACAACAACAACAACAACAACAACAACAGCAACAACAACATCAGCAGCAACAACAACATCAGCAGCAACAACAACAGCAACAACAACATACTAATTTTTTTATCAATAGTAAGACTCCCTCTTTTTTTTATCATTTTCATTTTCTTGTGCGCTTCTTCCAATGCACCTCTTTAAACTTAAATATCATTCATTATATATTAGTAAAAATTACAACGATTGAATATTAATAAAATACTAATTGAGACGAATCAAACAAGACCCCACATGAATATATATTTTCTTATAAATTGAAAAAATTGTGAAGATTCTCTCTAAGTATGAATAGTGTCAAGATTCCAAGTAAAAAAAGGAGGGGGAGTACTAATAATCATAATACCAGTAACAATAATAACAACAATAATAATAAATTTTTAAATATAAGCATGATCTGAAATTATCTGATTTGGCATAATCTTATCTCGAACTTATTTTTCGATCGATATGATTTGGTCTCGATCTAGTCCGATCCGATCCGATGTGGTCTAACTCGATCCGAAATAAGTAAAAGTAAGGTGAACTAAATATAGCCTTAGTTGAAGCTAAGAAACAAGGTTTGTCTACCAAAAATTATTTAAATTATGTTTTTAGTTTCTATAAATTTTTTATTATCATTTAAATACTAAAACATTCTTTACTTTAATACAGTTGCTCAATCTTCTTCATCAAATAATCAAAAAGATTTCTTGTGGAGGATATTATTTCTATCAATTCCAAATGCGAATTGGACATACGTCAATTTTTGCTTCGCGGTGGACGACTATTTTAGCAATTAACTATAGACATGTATATCAAAATTGAAATGACATATCTTGCTTTTATAAGGTGCAATCAAGATACTATTCGTGTCGAACTCTATTAAGTAATAATTGATAGTTTAAATTTTGGTGAAATTGAATGGTCTAGTATTGGAGGTCCTTTCATTCTCGCTCCCTCCATCATTTATTGGCGATCCAAGGGACACGGGTCATAGATATCTTGATGCGATGGTTTTAGTGAGACATTACGGGAAACCAGATGTCTTGATTACCATGACGTGTAATCCTCAATGACCAGAAATTAAAAGAAAAGTGCTCCGTCATGAAGATGCTCAAAATAGGCCAGATCTTATTGCCCTAGATTCTAGAGCGAAATTGATGAAGTTGAAAAAATATATTGTCGACAGAAAACTGTTCGATAACGTTGCAAGAATAAGTATCATTGTAATATTGTGGAGATGATAACTAATGGCCGTAATTCTTTTCCCATCCATCATAGTCGTCATAAGGGTAGACAAGCTCGAGTTCATGGATAATTATTGAATAATCAATCGGTAATCCCTTATAATCCCTTTTTGATAGTCAAATATGATTGCCATGTAAATATGAAAATTTGTTCCACAATAAATGTCGTCAAGTATTTATATAAATGTATTTATAAAGGACATGATTATAACAACCCGCACTTCCGAGCTGCTAGCCAATCATGCTTAGTAATCACAAAACCTAATTAACATTTATTAAACCTTAATTAATATACATCTGCAGTGGAAACCAAACTTAAACACTTGATCCTGGACCAGTTGGTTAGAGCTTACAACAACGTCCTTATATCCAACCTTAGGTTACATAATCATCCAAACCGAAATCCCAAAATAGAGTAAAACAAATATTACAAGATAATTCATTAAAATAATTAATTATTCGTTAACCAATAATAGATCGCGCAACATCACCTCACTTCTGAAGCCATCCCGAGCTCTTAGCATCATGCCTGCAAAACCACTAACAACGAAAGTTGGGTTTTCTTGAGGAAGGAAAAAATGCACATTTGCTCACTTCGCAAGTTGGTTAAAGGTCCAAAAAATCACCCCTTCTAAGTTCCATTCAAAGTAAGTTCATTTGGTACTTGGATTTGTCTTCTTTCACAATTGTATGTTTTCATTTTTTATTAGGGTTTTGTTCGTTTTAAGGTTTGTTTATTTTGGTTTTATACATGTTTGTGTTATTTGCTCTGTTAGTCATTCAAAAATTGGAATTATTTTCCTTTCATTGAAATCTAGTATGCTTATTTGGGTTGGAAATTTGTTTGTTTGTTGCTTGATTTGGTTACGATGACAGTTGCTTCGTTACTTGTTCACTATAATTCTAAAGATTTTTATGTCTGTGTTGTGGACACTAACTTATGTCATTTAATGGGGTTGTATGAAGATATTATGGAGGAGTCTATTAAAAAAGATGTTTATCTCCCTAAGGCCTTTGGGTCATTTATACATAATCCTTGGACTAATAGGAAAATGGAGATTGAGAGTGATGTTGATTTGGGGAAAGTGTGGGATTTTCGAAGGGGTCAAGACACTATATAGTTGTAGGTTGAGCAAACAAACACTCTTGGAATAGCGTTTAGGTCATATGTTCAGTTACGAGAGCAAGCTGAGAAGGAAAAACTTGGAAATATAAAGAGAGTACAAGAGATACTAAGGAAAAAGAGGGAAAAGGAAGAAAGGAACCCAGCAGAGGAAGAGGAAAGAATGAGGAAAGAAGAGGAAGAGGATAGGGAAGCAGAGGAGGCAAGGAGATTGCTTGTTGCTATGGAAGTGAGTGTACTCTTTATAGATGATGTTGTGATATATGAGTACATGAGAGTGTACTCAACTGAAGAGGCTAATGAGTGTTCTCCAAGGGATTTCCAACATCCGAAAGAACCCACACCAACTGTCTCACCTACTAAACAACATACACCACATGCATCACCTCCTAAACAACCTACACCACATGCATCACCCTGCTAAACAACCTACACCACCTGTCTCACCTCCCGGAGACCCAATCCCATGTGCATCACCTCTCACAAACCCAAAAAAAAGGAAGCATTATTACCCCCCAAGAGGAGACCCGTAACAAGGCAAAAAACCAAAGCCCTATCTAGTGTGATCCTCCACCACAACCCGAGCAAGAGACACAACCCCCACCACAATGTGAGCAAGAGACAAAAAATCCCACCGTAACTTGAGGAAGAGACACAAATCCCACCACAACCCGAGGAAGAGAGACAAATCCCACAACAACCTGTTAATGAATCTTCTAAACCTACAAAGGCATCAAGAACAATATTAGAGGGTTTTATGGTGCCTAAAAGCACAGCCAAGAAATTTGGGACCTATGTAGCCAAAGAGAAGAGAACTGGTAGGAAGGGAACGGGGAGATATAAGGGCCAAGTCCCAGTTTCTTTTGTTGAGGAAACTGTTGAGGAGGATCTTTGAAGAATCGGATGATGATTATTGTGAATCTGATGAAGGGGCCACAGATGATGATGATATTTTTATTAGTGATTTAATTGTAGATGAGGATGATATTATTGTCGAGGATTATATCAATGAAAAAGGTTTTGATGACTGTTTGGATAGTAGTTCAAAGAATGGGAAATTTTAGTTTGAAGCCCCATTTGGATCTATCAAGCTAGAGACATGGTTGATTTTCCAAACCAAAGCAGTCCTTTTGGAAGTCCTCAAAGATTATTACATTCAAGAGGGATTTGCATTAATTGTGGAGAAAGTTGATTCGAAGAGGTTCACAGCTTGTTGTGTTTTGGAAAGTTATGATTGGAGGATACATGCCTCTGTGATTGTTGATAAAATAAGCTAAGAAATTAAGAATTTGAAAGGGGAGCATAAGACATGTGTTAGGTCAGAGGGAAATCCTATGGTATCCTTTGTGTGGCTATGTAAACATCTTTATGACCACATTGTTGCACACCCAGATGGATCAGTTAAGACCTTACAGAAACTTACCTTAGACAGGTTTAGGATCAAGGTCAAAACAAGGTTGTTTTACAAGGTTAAGGCAATGTTAAAGGAGTACATCTATGTTGGGTTTGGTGAGGCCTACTCCCTGATGCCAAAGTATGCAGAAAGGAGGCCAATCCTTGATCATATGCCCTAGTCCCATGGACAAGGAACACTGAAAATTCAATGCATGTTTTTTTTCTCTTTTGCTGCACATATGAGGGGGTTCTTGAGAAGGTGTAGGCCAATTATAGGCATTGATGGGGCTCACTTAAGTAGGTATTTCAAGGGAATCCTTTTGTCATCACATGGCATGGATGTCAATAATGAGATATTTTTTATTGCATATGGTATCGTGGACATTGAGAGCATTAACATCTGGACCTACTTCTTCGGATGCCTCCAGATTATGTTTGATAAAGAAGAATGTAAAAGAGATGATTGAACCTTCATAATGATAGGATGATGGTAAGTTTTTATTCTCTTTCTTTCTTCTATGTTAGATGCTCTATTCAATTGTATTATTGCTAATTGGAATTGCTATGAATTTTTTGGGGTGTTGAGACCTGTTTGTATGTTGTCTTCCCTAAGACAACTAGGAGAATCAACTGCCAACATTTGTATATGAACTGCAAAAATGTTGAATACAGTGGGACAACGTTCCATAAACTGTTTTGGGCGAACATCAAATGCATACAACCAGTATGTGTTTGATAAGGCTATGAAGGAAATTCTTGCATGTGATCCCAAAGTTGTGGAGTATTTAGAGAACCAAACATGTTTTTGACCTTGTAGATTGTTGTGACAATAACACAAAAACTTTGTGGAGAGATTCAACGCATGCACCAAAGCTTACAGAGACCTCCCTGTGTGGACTCTACTTGAAGGTTTGATTACAAACTCAAGTTTGATCCTAACACTACTTCAAATATATGTCTATAAATTAATTTTTTTGTTCTTATTTCATTCTAGGAATAAGGAACTAGTCCATGAAGATAATTGGATCTAGGTTTGCTAAGACTGCTGACTTAGATGCAAATCAATTTACTAATTATGCAAAAAAGATATTGGAAACCAAGGCCGATGAATTCAAGTTTTCCTATACAACATCTTGTGGGGGTAAGAAATTTGTGGTTAGAGATGGCCATGTCTATTTTACCATTAAATAGGCAAATGTGACATGTGGATGTGGAAAGTGGCAAGCCTGTGGCATGCCTTGTAAACATGTTATAAGAGTAATGTTCGATGAGAGACTTGAGCCCTCTGATTTTGTATCCCCTTACTTCAAGGGAGAGGCTTAAAAGCTCACATATAGGGAGCACATTCACCCTATGTCTGACCTTACTCATTCATCAGGCTTCAATCTGCCAGCCATTTTACCCTCTTATATCAATAGAGGTGCTGGGAGACCTCCCAAACAGAGAAAGAGAGGGCCAAATGAAGCTGAAAAGGGAAAGAGGCACAACACTGTTAAGTGCAGCAAATGTGTAGGGCATAATGCAAGGAATTGTGGAGGTGGTTCCACTGCAAAAAATAAGGAAGGAAAGAGGGTCTGCTTCAACTACCCAAGGAACTCAACCTAAAGGGAATAAAAGAAAGGAAGTAGAAGCTACCAGTACCTCCACCAACCAACCAAAAAGTAAGAAGACTAAGAAGAAGTGAAGCTGCATAGCATGAAGGGTTCCATGGCTGCTCCTTGATTATTTTTTTTGTCAATTGGGGCATATATCTTTTTGTAAAGCTTCATTAGGAATTGATAGCTACTGGTTTTGGTAGAACAATTATATGGTCATTAAGGGGAATGTTTTTTAAAGCTACATCAGTAATTAGGTCTTTTGCACCAATTATATTACTATACTGAAATATTACAAGTATTAGGATGATAAACATGAGTAATCCTATTTTTATTAGTGCATTAACTAATTCTTGTTGCTGCTTCAATTTCTTCTTGAACTTCTTCAGTTATTCCTTCATCTTGGTGTTTTTTTAGCTTTCCCCTCTTCCCTGCTTCCTTCACGTTGCTTAGTCACCCTTCTGTGTGAGTCTCCATGGATGCTGATATTCTGCTCATAACTTCCTTTGCATCGTATGAAATTGTTACATGTATCACACTTGCAGTACAGTCTTTCAGGATTTGTTTCAGTTTCAGAGCTTCTTATTACAAATTTTCTCCTACAAATGCAATACGAGTTAGGGACCCTTATGTATGAAGATTCGTGAAGTGAGGAGCATGTATTGGAGTGAGAACTCATGCTGCATGTGAAGGGATCGCACTAAGGTTTGATGGCTTTATAAAGAAAGTTGTTAGGCCTTTTATCTCCCTAAACGACTAGTTTTCAAAACTCAGAAAGTAGCCATTGAAACTTTAACATAATTCAAGGGTACAACAGTGCATGAAATATCATATTAGGGGTACATAATGAAATAATTTACTACTAATAAGCGTCTGTTATTTAAAAGAGCAAATGGATGTATTTTGAAGATTTGAGGGGTATATGGTGAATTCTGAAACTTGCAGGGATATATGGTGCAAAAATAATTGTCAGGGATATAAGGTGAAAAAAACTGTTATTATTATCATTATTATTGTTATTCTTGTTGTTGTTATTGTTATTATTATTATTGTTATTGTTATTATTAGTAGTAATTGTACGTTGTTGAAACAGACTCAAAACAAAGTTATTCTATTGAAATTAAAGTGAAATGGATTCCAACAAAGTTCATTGAAGCAAAATAAAGTAAATATGATTCAAACTAAGCCAATTGAATCAAAATAAATCCAATTAGATTCTCACAAAGTTCAATGAATTAAATTAAGAAATAATTGACAAGAACAATCCACACTATGGGCGTTCGCTATTTTCAGTCCCAAGGATTATATTATGAGATGTCCCAACTATGTATCATTTTTTACAAAATTTAAATGAATTTTCTTTTATTTTTCATCACCTCTCATTTTCTCTCTCCTCTAGTGGGTTGTTGACCACAATTTCTCTCCTCTGTAATATGTCTAGTTGCTGCTGCTACTATTACCTTGTGGTTGTCGTGTTGTGGGTTCGATGGCGCTCAAGCGAGTTTGCCTGTGGCCACCGACAGGGTTGTTGTCCATGTGTGTTCGCTATTGTTGTGTGATTCTACTTCTCCTTCCACTCTTATGTTGTTCTTGCTATTATTGTTGAGCTGTGTTGTTGCAACCACTGTCACCATCTTTCTTTCTCCTCTAAGAGTGAGGTATAACCAACCAAAAAAAATATGCAGAAATGCAACTTAATTTAACAAAAAATAGACACAAAGCACCTAAAACATCCGTCTTCATAGGACTTAGAATTATTGACGGCGTAACAACTTAATTCCATCATCGCACCTAAGGATGTCACCACATACTAGCCTCTAAAATTCCAATTAAAATCTTTTACATACATCAAATCCTTTACTCAATGCAAGAGTAAAATATGAATTACAAAAGTGTGCTTATGCCATTAGTAGCAGACTTGCACAGAGAACTTTTAACTCAAAGTTCAAATCAACCAGATAAATCTCATTCAATTTCTGCAGACACAAAATTGTGTCTCCCCAGTGAGTACCCAATCATGAAACATACCATCTTGCTAATTGGTTCTGTCCAAAGGAAGAGCAATCAAACGAGCTAAGCCCAAAAGCGTTTCGAAAACATAAAGTCTATTTATTAAATCCAAGCCTAATTTTAAAGACCCAATTAATTATTCCCAATAATTAATTGTATTTTTTAAATTTTAATATTAATTATAATCGATAATGAATTTTTAAAGGATAGTTGAAAAACCAGATTTTTTATTCCTAAAGATTGTTGATTTCGAAAAGATAAATTTCATCAATGTTAAACAAAAAGAATATTTAAACGATCAAAAATCGCGCTGAACAACGTTGAGTCAAACACACTCTAGTGCGTTGACGCAACATCAATGCCGTGTACAAAAACTAAAAACGTAAAGCAAGTGCGCTAGACAAACGAGCCATGCGCTAGGCTCAAGGCCCTTCGCAGCGTGCACAACTTTTCTTATCTTACCGCAATGTATTTTGGCTCGGTTCTCCTAGAAAGAATTTGTCTTAGACGAACGCTTTTTATTACGATTTAATACTTCACATACACTTTATAACATACTACGACATACTTTCTTACATCATTCATACATTCAAACACATATAAATACATTCAAACACATTCAAACTCCATTGATTTTCATTGAGGGTTAATTCCTTTTGCACTAGCAATTTACTTGTCACATTCAAACACATATAAATACATTCAAACACATTCAAACTTGTCACAAATGTTCTGATTCTTAATTCAGATATTATGGACAATTTCATTAAATACCCTGTAATTTGACTGCTTAAATAGCATGTCACCCATAAATTAGTCTTTTATGTGTTTAATGAACCAACATAGATTAATTTTAGATTGCATTAACATATTATTTGGTTGTTTGATTGTATAAATCTTGACATGAATCGTTATTAAGTAGAGGCCATCAATGAGCGAATTTGATTCTTGATCATATTCGTACACTCACCCCCGAACTCAATTTTAAGTTCATTGACCATTCACGGAGTCATGACGGAGAAATCTACATTGGATAAGTCCCTTAGATGTCCCTATCATTTTCCAATATCCAATTAGGTTTATGAGTATTCCTTTAAATTCTTGTTAGCGACTTCTTTATTTCAAAACATATTTCAAAACAGAACTTTTACAATGAGGTAGTCAAATACGCATTCATCCCACGTAGGCAATAGAAACACGCCTACAATTTGGCAACTCTACCGAGGAGGATTTTCAATTTATTTTTTAAATGAGTGGGTGAAACTCGAAAAATATGGTTCATACTTATTTTCTGCTTTTGAATAACATTATATTACAGTTTTACATATGCATGGCTATTTCTCTGGGCTACTATAAGGGCATTGTCCTTACCTCATTAGCGCATGTTCTATGCGTGAGGGCCCCGAGGGGGGTTTGCACTTTGTCCCTCCAAAAGCTTCCTGAGCAATCTTGTTGGATCTTGGTAATAAGCAACCTACTCAACCATGGCATTGTTCTCTTGTTCCCGACTTAAGATCGGAGTGCGTCCAACACGTGTCCATATTTTTAAGCAAAGATACGAAGCGTGGGATCAACCCTTTCAAGTCTTAACCTAAGCCTCGATCATAGTATCAAACATAGATCTTGACTTTATGTTGGAACCGCATACTATTCTTGTGTCTATCGCATTAATGGTTGTTTGTTTGATATGTTCTACATGCTTTCCCCTCATATTTCCCCTTGAATTAGGCTAGAAATCATCGAAAAACAACCAATACATCGTCGAAAAAAAGCGTGTCGCTAGACCAATGCACCAAGCGCTTGCAGCTTGCACCTAACGCACAAGCTAAGGTTGAGTCTATCCTAAAAAGTACATATAGATAAGTGATCATGATAGAGTTAGAGTCATCATGCATGTCTTCCCATCTTATCCCTTCGTCTAACTTATCTCTCCAAACACATCTATCCTAATATTATATTACATCCCTTTCAACAAGCATTTGTTTTTCAAAATCATCTCACACCCTCCTCTATTGTATCTTTTTCGAAAATATTTATTTATCATCATCCTACCACCCGTACAAAAAAATCTTTTTAAAATTTATTTATTCTTAATCATCCATCATCTTTTCCAATAATAGATAAAAGCAAATGAATTTCCAAAATTCTAAGCCCGACCTAAACATCTCAATCCTATACGCCTAATCCAATTCTAATACATTTGTAATCATTCTAGGCCCATGTGCATTACGGCCCATCCGCATTTATGTTAGGCACATTTGAGTCCATGCATTCATATTAGGCCCATTTGATTCCATGTATTCATATTAGGCCCACTTGCATTAGAGTCCATCTTAGGCCCAATCTATGTCTAATCCTATTCCATTCCAATCGAGTTAGATTTAATCCCTATCCATTCCAAAGTCAAGCCCATGTGCGTCTCCCAGTCTAAGTCAAACATATATGTTAATCCCAGTCCAATTCCAAAATTAAGTCTATAGAGACCCAATTCATATCCTAGGTCTAGTTTGCATCTCTATGTAAGCCGTAGCCAAGTATTAGGACTATATAAGCCCAACTCATATCCTAGGTCTAGTTTGCATCTCTATTTAAGCCCTAGTCAAATCCAATTCCAAACCCATATAGAACGAAGTCCAAACTCTAAAAGCTCTGAATCCTTATTGTCTAGCCTGCTTACCCTAAACGTAAGTTCAAAGTCTAGTCACCTTTGAGTTTAGCGAAGCTACTCACTCTTAAGACCATAACGGCACCCTAGCAAATCTAGTCATTTTTAGGACCATAAAGGCAACCTTTGAGTTTAGCGAAGCTACTCACCCTCCATAATGGCACCCTAGTGAAGCTTGCCATCCTTAAGACCATAACGGCGCCCTTTGAGTTCAGCGAAGCTACACACACTTAAGACCACAACGACACCCTAGCGAAGTTTGTCATCTTTTAGACCATAACGACACCCTTTGAGTTTAGCGAAGCTACTCACCCTTAAGACCATAAAGGCATCCTTTTAATCTAGCGAAGCTAGTCATCCTTAAGACCATAGCAGGACCTCGAGTTTAGCGAAGCTACTCATACCTTAAATCCATAGCAGCCCAAATCCTCCAATCTAGCGAAGCTAGTCCACCTTAAGTCCATAATGGCCCAATCCTCAAGTTTAGTGAAGCTACTCCTCTCTAAGTCCATAAAATCCTAAATCATCGAGTTTAGTGAAGCTAGTCTACCCCAAGTCCATAATGGCCCAAAATCCTCGAGGTTAGCGAAGCTACTCCTCCCTTAAGTCCATAACGACCCAAATCCTCTATTCCGCGAAGCTAATCATCCAAATCCCCTTAAGTCTAGTCAAGCTAGCATTCCTTATCGCCATAAAGCCTAGTAATTAAGTCTAGAGTGCTAGCATAGTCCAGTCCAGTCCAATCCATGTCTGCATTTGCATATAGTAGGCCTATGTCTACCTCATGGTCAAGCCCATTCTATTCCAAAACCCATAACAATTTCCAATCCTCCATTTAAATTTCTCATTTCCATTTCTCATTTAAAAAATTATTCCAAAAACCTACAAGTGAGGTCCACATGATGTTTTTCTGGACCGATCAAGATATTACAATCTAGGAACGCCTAATGGAGAAACAGAAAGTGAGCTTACTCCAATGCTCATTAGAAGAACTATCACCACCTTGAATTCACTTTGAGGAGATTACTTTTGACCGCCTTTACAATAGAGGCGCGATCACTTCTATAGGGTCTACTCTTAACCCTGCACCAAAAAAAAAGTTTAAAAGGTGAAACCTAAACTTCCACTACAAGTCCCATTAAAATAATGAACATCTGATATCTAGTGGTGGATCCCTTTAACGCACTGCAAATATGGTCGATGAAGATAAATTTCTAATGCCTCCTACAACAAGAAACGACATCACTAACCCTTGGGCAGTGTATCAACAATTGATTAGGCTTAGTTATTTATTTTCGATTTTCTAGGTTGAGTCAGAGAGTCCTTACCCTAAGCCAATTATGTCCTTATCTATGTCACTATAGGACTTCATTGATTATATAGCTTTTCCATTTCCATAAATATCATTTTATTTTTTCATTTTTCATTGGCTTTCCATCACTTATTATGCTTCTAATTCAATGATGAAATCTAAATCAATCAAATGATCTTGATTAATAAAAATAAAAAAAAATAAAAAAAAATATATAGAATGGACATATTTTAGATTATGAGCTAGTTCCCTCTTCCGTCCATCATTCCAAAAAACTATCATCCATGAGCCATCTCCATGCAACACAAACTATAAACAAATTCTTTATACCATTGCCTTTGTTATCCTCATACCAAATAATCCGTTCAAACCTCCACAAATAGTCTTTGAACCTTCCAATACTGCAAAAACTTGTGTGTAAGCCTCACTACATAAAAAAAATTAATGCCAAACAAAAAATAAATAAATTCAAAGTGCGAAAAAATGAAAAAGCAAAAGAAACGCACAACACAAAATAAATGAAAAAGACAAAGGCAAAAAGAAAAGTCAAGCTAGGGGGCATGCACAGAAGTTCTACCCCTCATTCCAAATCCTTCAATCCATCAAAAAACCTTAAAACTTGTATAATCCAAATCCATGATCTTCCCTTAGCCCATCCAATTAAACCCTCATCTAAATCCCTAAACCTCAAACGTTAAACCTTTTGACCTTTAATACCAATCCGAACTCTTTCTTCAAGATACGTCCAAGCCCGCTAGGTTCAAAACCCGAGAGGCAGTCTAGGCAAAAGTTAGGGCAAAAAAAAATCATATCCAGAACTCAGAATGGTCTGATTCCGCAAGGATATGTAGGTTCCCTCATCTCGAGATCCGACAGCTTCAATAAAATAAATTAATCAAGATCTCATGATTTGACTTTCTAGAATTCAGAAGCATACTCTTTCTAGATCCCGACATAGACTCGAGTTTGAACCTAGCCACGTCAAAGCCTTCTCCCACCAACATTTATTTGAGGAAAAAATTAATAGGAATAATCTCACCTTTGTTCGGTCTTCTCATAATAGTCCCACCTTCTAATAATTTAAGAATAATCCCACCTAGGACATATGTCTTCTCAAATTGGGCCATTTCAACCGGTTACCTGAGTTGACCTGTAAAAAATTCCCTTTGTTGACTCTTGTTTCCTCCCAAAAGTAATTATCAATCTAATTAAAAAAAAGCTTAACCCTCCAAGGCTTCAACCCATCACCAAAACCCATTCCCCTTTCACCAGCCGGCCAGCCGCTCATCCCCAAAACCACCCCAACAACAGCTCTCCAAAAATGATTGCCCACCTCCGCCACATCACCCCCCCCGAAATCAACCCCTCACCTCTCTATCTCACTCAACCCATTCCCTTCTGTCGTGTCTTGCCTCTCGTTAAGCTCTCCTGCCGCCTTCTGTCGCTAGAACCCTCCTCACTGGTGCTATGTGGATGCGGCACGACTTCCCTTCCTTAGTGGCATCCTAACACCCCTATTGTTACGCTGTTGTTAGTTAATTGTTGTGATGCACCGCACCACCGTGGGTGTGACGGGTGGTGTGTTACCTTATCGCACCGTCGTGGTCGTCCCCAACCTATTTGTTCCTCCTCTTCTCGCTCTCTTTGTTGTTGTGTGGTCTTTGCTTGCTCTAAGAACGAAAATAATTTCACTTGTTCATTAGCGGCATTAGCATTGGCATTTTTTTAGGGTTTTGCTAAACAACGCCCTAGAATTTTCTAGTAACGCCATAAATACGGTATTTTTATACCGGTAGTTACATACTTGCATTTCTTTTCTCTCTCCTCCCCTTGACTCACTTCCCTAATATTTTCTCATTTTTGATTTTATCCCCTTCTTCATTCACTTTCCCTCCCATCTTCTTCCACTCACCACTTTGGACACCGGTGCCGCCGCACCACCGCACCACCACGCACCACCACCGTCGTACCCCACCATCACCCTCTCTCTCGTTTTTTCATTTACAGTGAATTTTTTTTTTTTAAAAAAAAAGGGAGGCGTCCACCATGGACGCCCCACCACCGGTGGAGGCGTCCATGGCGGGCGCTCCACCACATGGTGAGGCACTGCCATGAACGCCTCCTTTAATTTTTAAAAAATTTCAAAAAAAAAAAGGGAGGCGTCCATGGCGCCTCACCATGTGGTGGAGCGCCCGCCATGGACGCCTCCACCGGTGGTGGGGCGTCCATGGTGGACGCCTCCCTTTTTAAAAAAATCAAAAAAAAAAAACGAGAGGAGAGGAGGGGGTGGTGGTGATGATGTCTGTGGGTACGGTGGTGGTGGTGGTGCCGTGGAGAAGAAGATGGTGATGGTGGTGGTCGTGGTGGTGTCTTTTGAAATTGGAGGAGGAGGGGTTAGGGAAGTGAGTCAAGGGGGAGGAGAGAGAAAAGAAATGCAAGTATATAAATACGGTATAAAAATACTGTATTTATGGCGTTACTAGGAAATTCTAGGGCGTTGTTTAGCAATTCAGTTTTTTTATTCTAAGAACAATTCGAGTGAATGTTAAGCAAAAAAGAAAAGAATTGAGCATGAAATCTACCAGATGATGAAGCACAAACCTTGGGAGGAAAATGGGTACCAAAATTCCTGCCATTTTAGAGAGACAATTGAGTAGAATTTGTGGATACGTGAGACAAATTTGGTTTTTTGGTTTGAAGAAAATGTTTGGTAAATTGTTAAAGAAAGGTTTTGGAAAGGTATTGGAATGAAGAGAGAAGCATTAGGGATAATGAGTAAGCAATTGGCATAGTCATATTGCCGATTCTAATCATATAATTAAGATAGGGAATACATATTTCTAACTCATTCTCTTTTGTGTCTTTTTTTGTTCAACTTCTATTTAGGCCTATTTGTGCTACTCTGGGCGGTTGGAAGGAGTCATGTGGCGTGTCGGAGCTGCTTGTGTTGTTAGTACCTGTTTTCGGGGTGCCGATGGTGGAAGAGGAAGGGGTGGTGGTTTAAATTTTTTTTTTGTGAATTTATAATTAACAATTTAATTTTAAAGCATATTAAATTAGGCTTTAATTACAAAAGTAGAGTATTAAACTTGAATTTGCAGGTTACCAACAGGTAATAACCCATTTTGGGTAGACATACCATGAAGGTGGGATTATTCTCGGATTATTAAAAGGTGGGACTATTACGAAAAGACCGGTCAAAGGTGGGATTATCTCTATCAATTATTCATTTATTTGAGTCATAAATTAAAACTTTTAATTTTCAATCCATACTCTCCTTGTACCTAAAGGACTCTCCAATACTTCCATGGTCACTGGCGATATCTGACTTTGCCTACATCAACTTCCTAGTAACGGAACTTCAAATTCTAATCTAGGTTAAGAGTGCCTAATTCAAGATAAGTTTTTCCAAAGTGGGAGCATCCTATATATGTGCACTAGTAAAAAAAAGTCCATCGGATTCGGTCAAAATCGGGCTTACAGATCCCGTTTTGGTCAGGATCGGGTGGGCCGGGAGCTGTTCGAAGAACTTAACTGATCCGGTTGTCAACCGGATCAGTTAAGCATAAATTGATCAGGTTGGGTAATAAAACCGGATCAGTTAATGAACTTAATTGATCCGGTTTTATTACTAGACCAGATCAGTTTCGTCTCACAAGAAACAAAAAAATTTGCGTCCACTCCCGCCTGACCAAGTCCCAGAATTTAAGAATGTTTAATTTTTTCGATTATTACAATTCAACAAAATTATAATTTTCAATTCATCTTATACAATCCAGAAGTCATAACCCCAAATTATAATTCAACAAGTTATAATTTTCAATTTACAATCCAAAATTTACCAAAATTATATAGAACTATAATGGAAATTAAAAAACATAACTATACTTATACAGAATTTACGAAACGTACCAAAGAAATAAACAAACTCACCAAAAAACGAAACTAATACAGAAAATTAAAAAACGAAAAACTCAAGCTAAAATGGAAATTACATAACTAAACTATACATAAAATTAAAAATGTTGAACAATAACGAAATAAGAACCCTAGATCTATCTTTCCATTAAAATTGAAACTGAAAATTTGGAAAAAATAAAATATAATAAATCGAACAAAATAACTAATCTAAACCCTAAATTATATACGAAATAAATCATCTTAGCTTCGTCTCTTCGTCATCTTCGTCTCCATCTCTTCATTCGTGGGCTTCGTTTTTTTTCATTGTTGAGGAGAGGATGAGAGAGGTTCGTCATTTGGAGAGGAGAGGATGAGAAAAATGTGAACAAAGAGGGAGAGAAGAAGAGTGGGTCAACGATGGTGGCGGTGGAGATCAAAAGAGAGAGAGAAGGAAGGGAGAGGTTGAAGATCGATGGGTGGTGAGGGAGGGGTGAAGAGTGACGGTTGAGGGGGTGAAGGGTATGAGAGAGAGAATGAGAGAGGGAGTTATGGTGATTCGTAGTGTTTTATTTGTGCTTTGTGTCATGTGTGACAATGGGCCGCGAGTTTAAATACATTATCAAGCTCAACTGGTCCAGTTCCTCATATGGACCGGATCAGTTCAATTTTTCGCTCCAAATTTCAACATTGACTGATCCGGTTTTTAAAGAACCGGAGCAGTTTACTTGTAACGGATCTGGTTTTTAAATAACTGGATCTGTTTCCTTGTGACATTTAAGGATTTTTCCACTAGTGGCGGTGGTTCTTCCAAATCAAACTCCCGAAGAGTTGTAATCTGCAGATCTCAATTGTGGACCCCAATTCATTACCAAAATAGTTTTCAGAAATTAACCTATCTATCTCTACTAATTATCTTCAACCTATTTATCTCTATCTCTCCAGATCCTTTCCTAGCCTTAAATAACCCTGACCTAGCATGACACTGCATCTATACCTTAGTATTTCATAACCTTGATCCTTGCATAGCGTCTCATACATCCTTAGAGAGTCTAAGTTTGCATAAATGCATCATTATGTGCATTATTATCTGAGTTATTTGCACCTATCTGCTAACATCTTCTTTTGTAGGTAATCAGATTGATTGTAGTTATTGTCCTGCAGACTAACTTTATTTTTGCAAAACTGGCGATATAAAGATCAATTCTAGACTACAGAGCGTTTATAATTGTTCTCCGGCCCGACACCGTATAATTTGACTTTCGGTTTCATGAACCTTAGTCAAAGTGGGGGATTCTGTAGACACAAAATTGTGTCTCCCTATTGAGTACCCAATGATGAAACTTATCGTCGTCCTAATTGGTCATGTCCAAAAGAAGAGCAATCAAACGAGCTAAGCCCAAAAGCGTTTTGAAAACATAAACTCTATTTATTAAATCCAAGCTCAATTTCAAAGACCCAATTAATTGTATTTTTAATGTTTTATTATTACTTACGGTTTTTTCACCATATACCCTGACAAATCACGAAATTCATCATATACCCTCAGATGCTTCGGATATTCACCATATACCAATGAGTTTTCAAAACGTTCACCACATGCCCTTTTTCTAACGGACGTTAATTTTGCCGTTTGCGTTATTTACAATTTTTCCATTATTAACCCCTAATACTAACCCCCTAACCCCTAACCCCTAAACCCTAAACCCTAAACCCTAACCCTAATCCTAACCCCTAACCCCCCCTCCCCTCCACCCCACCCCTACCCCAGCTAGTACCCCTCCACGCCGGCCCAGGCGCCCCCACCCCCATCCCTCCCCCTCCCCTCAACCGCCACAGCCCCCACCTCCTTCTCCTCTACACCCCACCCCTCCCCTCCACCGCCCGCAGTCCCATGCCCTTCCCCCCACCCCCGCAGTCCTCTGCCCCTCCCCCACCCCCCGAGTCCCTGCCGCAGCATCGCAACCCCTCCCCCGTCGATTTCCTTGCTTGCATCGTCCCTCCCCCTTTGATTTCGTGCCGCTGCGTCCCCCTCCCCTTCGATTTCTTGCCGCAACATCGTTAAGGTCTATGTGGTGGTGGGTTGCTAGGGAAATCAAAGAGGAAGGGTGGGGGGCTGGGAAATCGAAGGGGAGGGGTTGCGGGGCTGCGGGGGTGGTGGGTGGATGGGGTGGGGGAGGGGTAGGGGGCTGGGGGGGTGGGGGGGGGCGAGGGCTGCGGGGGTTACGGGGTGGAGGGGAGGGGCTGGGGTGCGAGAGGAGAAGGGGTGGGGGGGCTGCGGCGGTGGGGGAGGGGGTGGGGGTGGGGAGCTGGGCTTGGGTGGAGGGGAGGGGGAGATGGGCTGGGGTGGAGGGGAGGGGAGGGTGGGTTAGGGTTAGGGGTTAGGATTAGGGTTTAGGGGTTAGGGGTTAGGATTAGGGTTTAGGGGTTAGGGGTTAACAATGGCAAAATTGTAAATAATGCAAACGGCAAGTTAACCCCCGTTAGAAAAAGGGCATTTGGTGAACCTTTTCGGAAACTCGGGGTATATGGTGAATATACGGAAACATTGAGGGTATATGGTGAATTTCGTGATTTGTCGGGGTATATGGTTAAAAAACCATATTACTTATGCTCGATAATTAATTTTTGAAGAGTACTTCGAAAATTAGATTTTTTTATTCGTAAAGATAGGCGATTTCGGATTTCAAAAGATAAATTTCATGAAAGATTAAAAAGAATCTTTAAACGATCAAAAACCGCGCAGAACAACTTTTTGTCAAGTGCATGTTGGTGCATTAACACAACGTCGATGGCGTATACAAAAACCAAAAACGCAAAGCAAGTGTGCTAGGCTCACCGTCCATTCGCAGAGCGCACGACTTTTCTTATCTTCTCGCATTGTTTTCGGGATTGATTGTCCTATGAATACTTTGTCTTCGGCGAACGTTTTTTAATACGCATTGATACTTCACATACACTTCATAACATACTACGACATACTTTCGTACATCATTCATACATTCAAATTCATACTTTCAAATATATTCAAACTCCATTGATTTGCATTGAAGCTTCAAGATTGCTCCTCCTGCAGATCGTTAAATAAGACCAAGGCAACAAAGGTATACTTTCCAAAGGGTTAACTCCAATTTCATTCCTCTTGTACTAACAATTTAAATTTCACATTGTTGATCGTTAAAGGAATTAATTGTAATAGCCTTACTTTTTAGGCCGAGATTAGTTTGTTAATATGAGATTTATGGACGTCCTAATCAGTACGCAATCTGTTGTGCTTTTTGAGGAATGAAAAAAATATTAATTATGAATAGTCCTTTTGTGAATTTTGTTTGTTAATGTGGATATTATGTGTTATAATGTGATAAGTAATATGAATTATGAGTTAAGATAAGTTATTTATGAATTACGTTAAGAATAGTGAGTATCATTCTAGAATTCTGAGATTTCGAGCTATTATCGGTTTTGTATTTAAGATACTTTATAATTATGATTTAAGGGATAAATGAGCCCAAATATCCTCATTAAGGTATAAGACATATTTTTGGGATATAATTTAAGTATAATGAAGGATTAGAGCTTCAATAAAGAATGTTAAGGAATAAGTTAAAACCAGAACACTTTGGAATGCTCCTAAGCTGTGAAATGACTCTTTTGCCCTTGTTACTTGATGCAAAATGATTTCGCATTTTTTCATCTATTTCTTGTTGTTTTGTACTCTATTGAGTTGTATTTAATTAGAGTCTTACGTAGTATGTAAACCTCCTTATTTAAGTAACTAGAGTTGATTAGAGCTGTTTAAGTTAAGTACAAAAGCAGACTAGAAGTGAAGACGTTCACGTTCATCCGGAGATTCTGGCGCAGCGAAATATTGTTGGTTATTGTGAGCAATCTATAAATCATTTTTCAGTGAATCTTTTTTTGGTGGCTTTCTAACATCTGAAGTTTTATGCTACAAAATTTGGTGAGATTTCATGAAGAAACAAAGTCGCCGTAGCCTTGCAATTGAGATGTCATTTCACTAATTATGACAAATGAATGAAGAAGAAGCTAAGTAGGTCAAGCAAGCAGCTGCCTATGGGTGGTGGTGAGGTGTGTGCTTGAGGTGATTGATGCTAATTAGTGTTAGTTTAGTTCTAAACATGCTTTACTTTCACTTATTATGTTTATTAGTTACTTAGCTCCTTAATCAGTTTTTGTAATTTTCGGTTTTATAAAACCGGTTGTAATTTGTTTAGTTTAAGAAATGTTTTGGACGTGTAAAGCAAGGGGAATTAAGCTCCCAGCTGAGTCATGGAGGTGCTTAAGCTACTTGCTTAGTTTGAACAAATTACAAGATTTCCTTCCTAGCTAGGAAAGCTTCCTATTTGCTGAGCCACAAAGACAGTAGAATAGCGTGTATGCAGCCCCCTTTTTGGTCCGATCGGGGCGAAGGTTTTTGCACCATTTCAATGATTTATTTCCTTGGTTGGAGCAATATTCAAGTGTAGGAAAGCTTCCTACTGGTTACAACTTGTTTCCAAGCATCCAATGCCAAAGATGCTTCTATTTTCAGTGAAGTGTACCCGGTAGGCGGTTTCAGTTGCCTTAGTTTAGAAGTTTAGCTTATTTCATTGTTATTTTAAGACTCTTAGCTATTGTACATAGCCTATTAATACCCTTAAGGTATTCATATGTAAGTGTGTGTTGTTGTTGAATGAAATAGTGAGCTTTGAGGTTGTTATAGAGTTGTTAACTCTAAAGTGCACTAGACTGTGATCTTGTGTGTAAATCTTGAACCGCGACTTCAAGAGAACCTCTCCAAACCGAGATTTGGGAGCCTATCTTTATTGATTTCTTGCATTATTGTCTCTTAAACATAAAAATACAAAAAAAATTAGTAGTTTGTGAGGTGAACTCGCATCATTTGGCATCAAGAGCCTTAAGAACTTATCCTAAAATCTGATCCTTCTAAACAGGTTTCCTAGGTAAACATTGAGCAATTGTTTCTCCTAGTATACAACGTATTTTTCAAATTTCCTTGGCTTGAAATTGCAAATTGTTTTGATTAGTTTCATACTGGAAATTTTGGTAATTTTTAGATATCAGTTGCTATTGATTTGATCACGTATTTGTGAAGGTTCCTAAAACCGCTTTAATCTGTACCAGTTTTAGCAAAATAACCAATACAATTTGTCGGCTTGGAATGTTTCTTTAAAACTTTGGTGGAGTGTTTATAATGTCTAGGAATACATTCTAACAAACTTTCATAAACTTTTGAGTTGTTTTGCTTGGGTTTATTTTGGAACACAATCTTTTCGTCAAAATTTCTAGTTAGTTTATGTTAACTAACCCTTGGTTGTTATTGTACGAGTTCTTATGGGTTCCAATTTATGGTCGCCAAAATTTAGTGAAAATATTGAAAGGATTAAGAATGCTCATGCAGAGTGTGTTTCTTTACCATATTTCACAAAATTCGATCCGGATCTATTTGTCGTATCCTTGCATTCTTTGAAGAGCGCACGAGGTGAGCGGGAGCATGAAGAACAATTAATTGCTCCAAATGCTATAGTTGAAGAAGAGGAAGCAATCATATCTTCTTCATGTTCTATTCACGAAGAACATATTATGAACACTCCAATTGAGAAGCCACAAAAACTTGAGTTGTTCATAAAGGAGGAAGTTGTGAAACTGAGCATTAATGTTTATTCATTAGTTTCCATAGAAACTTATGATCATACTAAAGCTACTTATGTTTATATGTATTGTTTTGCATCTTATCTTGTAATTTCAGGAAAGAATACAAGTTTAATGTTCTTGTTATATGCACGCATGATATGGATGATATCTTAGATGAACTTGAGGACAATTTCTTTCAAAGAAGGAGAGATTGATGGGAAATGGTTTCGCATTTCTTCTTCTATGTCTAGTTGTTTTGTACTATATTGAGTTGTATTTAATTAGAGTCTTAAGTAGTATGTAAACATCATTATTTAAGTAATTAGTGTTCATTAGAGCTGTTTAAGTTAAGTAGAAAGTAGAGTAGAAGTGAAGACGTTCACGTTCATCCGGAGATTCTGGCGCAGCAAAATGGTTTTGGTTATTGTGAGCAATCTATAAATCATTTTCCAGTGATTCTTTTTTTGGTGGATTGCTAACATCTTGAAGTTTCATCCTAAAAACGTTGATGAGATTTAATGAAGAAACCAAGTCGCAGTAGCCTTCCAATTGAGACGTCATTTCACTAATTAAGACAAATGAAGAAGAAGGTAAGTAGGTCAAGCAAGCAGCTGCCTATGGGTGATGGTGAGGTATGTGCTTGACGTGCTAGCTGCTAATTAGTGTTAGTTTAGTTCTAAACATGCTTTACTTCAAGTAATTATGTTTATTAGTTACTTAGCTTCTAAATCAGTTTTTGTAATTTTCGGTTTTGTAAAACCGGTTGTAATTAGCTTAGTTTAAGAAGTGTTTTGGACGTGTAAAGCAAGGGGAATCAAGCTCCCAGCTGAGTCATGGAAGTGGTTAAGCTACTTGCTTAGTTTGAACCAATTACAAGCTTTCCTTCCTCGCTAGGAAAGCTTCCTATTTATTGATCCACACAAGACAACAGAATGGCGTGTATGCAGCCCCCTTTTGGCCTAATCTGGGCAGAAGGTTTTTTGCAGCATTTCAATGATTTCTTTCCTTGGTTGGAGCAATATTCAAGTGTAGGAAAGCTTCCTACTGGTTACAACTTGTTTCCAAGCATCCAATGGCAAAGAAGCTTCTATTTTCCGTGAAGGGTACCCAGCCGGCAATTTCAGTTGCCTTAGTTTAGAAGTTTAGCTTATTTCTTTGTTATTTTAATACTCTTAGCTATTGTACTTAGCCTATAAATACCCTTTAGGTATTCATATGTAAGTGTGTGTTTTTCTTGAAATAGTGAGCTTTGAGGTTGTTATAGAGTTGTTAACTCTAAAGTGCACTAGGCTAGCGATCTTGTGTGTAAATCTTGAACCGCGACTTCAAGAGAACCTCTCCAAAACGAGATTTGGGAGCCTATCTTTATTGATTTCTTGCATTATTGTCTCTTAAACATAAAAATACAAAAAGAATAGTAGTTTGTGAGGTGAACTCGCATCATTTGGCATCAAGAGCCTTAAGAACTTATCCTAAAATCGATCCTTCTAAACGGGTTTCCTAGGTAAACTTTGAGCAAGCTGTTTCTCCTAGTATACGTATTTTTCAAATTTCCTTGGCCTGAAATTGCAAATTGTTTTGATTAGTTTCATACTGTAAATTTTGGTAATTTTTAGATATCAGTTGCTATTGATTTGAGCACGTATTTGTGAAGGTGCCTAAAACCGCTTTAATCTGTACCAGTTTTAGCAAAATAACCACTACAATTTGTTGGCTTGGAATTTTTCTTTAAAACTTTGGTGGAGTGTTTATAATGTCTAGGAATACGTTCTAACAAACTTTCATAAACTTTTGAGTTGTTTTGCTTGGGTTTTGGAACACAATCTTTTCGTCAAAATTTCTAGTCAGTTTATGTTAACTAACCCTTGGTTGTTATTGTACGAGTTCTTATGGGTTCCAATTTATGGTCGCCAAAATTTAGTGAAAATATTGAAAGGCTTAATAATGCTCATGCAGAGTGTGTTTCTTTAGGATATTTCACAAAATTCGATCCAGATCTATTTGTCGTATCCTTGCATTCTTTGAAGAACGCAAGAATTGAGCAGGAGCATGAAGAACAATTAATTGCTCCAAATGCTATAGCTGAAGCAGAGGAAGCAATCATATCTTCTTCATGTTCTATTCACGAAGAGCATATTATGAACACTCCAATTGAGAAGCCACAAAAACTTGAGTTGTTCATAAAGGAGGAAGTTGTGTGGCGAGCATTAATGTTGATTCATTAGTTTCCTTGGAAACTTATGATCATACTAAAGCTACTTATGTTTATATGTATTGTTTTGCATCTTATCTTGTAATTTTAGGAAAGAATACAAGTTTAATGTTCTTTTTATCTGCACGCATGATATGGATGATATCTTGGATAAACTTGCGGACAAGTTCTTTCAAAGAAGGAGAGATTGATGCGAAATGGTTTCGCATTTCTTCTTCTATTTCTTGTTGTTTTGTACTATATTGAGTTGTATTTAATTAGAGTCTTAAGTAGTATGTAAACCTCATTATTTAAGTAATTAGAGTTTATTAGAGTTGTTTAAGTTAAGTAGAAAGTAGAGTAGAAGTGAAGACGTTCACGTTCATCCGGAGATTCTAGCGCAACAAAAGCTTTTTGGTTATTATGAGCAATCTATAAATCATTTTCCAGTGATTCTTTTTTTGGTGGATTTCTAACATCTTGAAGTTTCAGCCTACAAACTTTGGTGAGATTTAATGAAGAAACGAAGTCGCAGTAGCCTTCCAATTGAGACGTCGTTTCACTAATTATGACAAATGAAGAAGAAGCTAAGTAGGTCAAGCAAGCAGCTGCCTATGGGTGATGGTGAGGTGTGTGCTTGAGGTGCTTGCTGCAAATTAGTGTTCGTTTAGATCTAAACATGCTTTACTTCCACTAATTATGTTTATTAGTTACTTAGCTCCTAAATCAGTTTTTGTAATTTTCGGTTTTGTAAAACCAGTTGTAATTTGCTTAGTTTAAGAAGTGTTTTGGACGTGTAAAGCAAGGGGAATCAAGCTCCCAGCTGAGTCATGGAGGTGCTTAAGCTACTTGCTTAGTTTGAACTAATTACAAGCTTTCCTTCCTAGCTAGGAAAGCTTCCTATTTCTTGAGCCACAAAAGACGAGTAGAATGGCGTGTATGCGGCCCCCTTTTGGTCCGATTTGGGCGAAGGTTTTTTGCAGCATTTCAATGATTTCTTTCCTTGGTTGGATCAATCTTCAAGTGTAGGAAAGCTTCCTACTGGTTACAACTTGTTTCCAAGCATCCAATGGCAAAGAAGCTTCTATTTTCGTGAAGTGTAGCTTATTTCAGTTGCCTTAGTTTAGAAGTTTAGCTTATTTCTTTGTTAAATTAAGACTCTTAGCATAGTACTTAGCCTATAAATACCCTTAAGGTATTCATATGTAAGTGTGTGTTCTTGAATGAAATAGTGAGCTTTGAGCTTGTTATCGAGTTGTTAACTCTAAAGTGCACTAGACTGCTATCTTATGTGTAAATCTTGAACCGCGACTTCAAGAGCACCTCTCCAAATGGAGATTTGGGAACCTATATTTATTGCTTTCTTTCATTATTGTCTCTTAAACATAAAAACACAAAATGAGTAGTGAGTTTGTGAGGTGAACTCGCAACATTACTTAAGCCAAAATTACAAAATAACCCTTGACCATTATCCTATATATACCAAGGGATCATACTTATATTTGTTCCAAACAAATGTAACCAGGAAGTTTGCAAAACACTCACATCTCTTCCTCCTCGAACACGTCATTCGGCGTGTTCTTACGTCCTTCTTTTGGCTCCATTTCGCTCATCTTCTAGGCTGAATTGCGACATGAAAAAATTATTTTGGATCCCCGGTGTAGTTACATACTGGGCAAGTGTTAGTTTGAGGTTGTCTCAGAAGAAAATTTACCGAAAATTCAAGAAGTTGAGCTCTACTTAACCGATTTTTCACAGGATTGTTCTTACTATGTTTTAGCCAAAACCTTAGGGAAATTAATACTTGTATGTTGTATTAAAGAGTGTAGGAAATTAGCAAAGGAAGCTTATGTTTGGGTGAAGAAACTTTAAGTTCCTTAGTCTAAATTAAGGTACACAAAAACCACCACCTAAACTTTGTTTTAGACGTTTTGATTATGAGATTTTGATTATAGAGATTATGCATATTTTGAGTTATACTTTGCATGTGAATAAAAATGATTTGCAAGTAAGTCTCTTATGTTTATATAAATGTTTTATGAATTGCATGACAACTTCCCATTGGATTGTAAACCCCGATTGTGTTCTTGTTAGAACCGGATATGAGTATAAGTTGTTGTTGCAATTTTTTCAAACCAAAAATCTTGATGTTTATAATAAGCTCTTGTTGTTAAACCATTGATATTATTCCAAATTAATTTACTGGTTGTATGAACCTTAAAGCTCCATTCATTATCTAGTTCTTCTAATTTTGATCACAAATGATGGAGACTAAAAACCTTAATTTTCTCTCCTCTGTTCACATTTTCTTACTGCTCATTATCGCCAGTATGCAGTCCATTTTGCGCCTATGTGTTGCATGAAATTTGTAGATTATCAAAAGTTAATCAACTTAGACTCAAAAATCACCTAAATCGGAGCTCGGATCAAGGAGTTATGCCTTCTACAAGTTTGGTCTTCTTTGTTCTTGCCTTTGTTACGTCTAGCGAGTTAGTGGTGTTGTGATGCTTTAGCTTCTACTCTCCCTCGTACTCTTCTAAATACGTAAATCGGGGCTTATGAAATAAGGTTTCTATTTAGTTTCAATTAATGGATTTTGGAAATCTAAGGTGTTTTCTCAATTGTTTCCTAGATTAAACTAGTAAATTGGTTATCTTTATTTATATTTAGGGAAAAAAGGATTGTAGTTCCTATGGAAATCACTCCTATATTTACTTTGTTCATGGGCTCACCTAAATACCCCATGAGCCGAGAGTTTCATCGAGTTTTTTTCCCAAGTTCGTTCTCCTAAATTGAACCAACTATGTCATGCTTCTAATATCCCTTATTTATTCTTCGCTTTGGTTGTTACCTTTTGAAAGACCTAATGGGAGTGTGAGTTCTTTTTGGAAACCATTGATAACTCTTGAAGCAGGACCTTTGGTTATGAGATGTTTATTCTGTAATTAGGGGGAACTTGGCACGACAAATTCTAATTCTTTTAAACGAAGACGATACTTGAGTTGTGAATTATGTTTCTAAGAATTATGAACTATGTTTACGAAAAACTATGTATTAAATTTCTTAGACTTTTGAATAGAGTTTTCTAAGAATTGTGAGTTAAGTTTATATAAAAGTTATGTTTTATGGGGGGCGTGAGTTCAGGAGCAGTGACGAACATCAATTGTGGAGCGAGCTCCTCGTTATGTATTGTGGAGCGGGTTTGCTCGTTTAGTTGGGGCTCGACCATAAAGTCTTGCAAGCAAAACATAAAAAGAGTAGGGAGACGTCTATTAAAGGTTTGGAGACAAGGTGTAATCTTTTCCATTCGTGTTCCTTCCCGAGTTAAAAATATTTAAAGTTTGAGTATGAAAAGAGCTTAAATGGTTGTTGAGAATGATATAACGGATATTAAGTATTTCTAGTTTGCATGTTTTGAAAACAATAATTAATGAGTGTTTATACGTAAAAGTTTTTAAAACATCGTGAACATGTGTGTGATTATGTGTATGCTTTGTCAACTTATGTGTATGAATGTGTATGTGAATGTTATGAGATTTTGGTATAGATGGTTCCGAGTAGATTATGTGAAAGCGTAAGTGAGAGCATGCTTATATAAAGAGGACCCAACACTTGTTTTGTTATCAATAAATGGTAATATGATGTGGTGGACCACTCTAGTTAGGCACTAGGTCCCATTCGAGAATGGAAATAGATTATGGATGCTTTTAGGAGCCATTAAAGGCGACCGGGATGTAAGCCCAATGTGATTTGTGAGCCATGGGATAGTTTTCGTCAAGTTTAATGGAACTGTTAAAATTGTATATGACTACTGTAGCGGTTCGGGGTTATGATGTAATTATGGAAAATAAGGATAAGGTTTGTTAAGGTTGTAAGTGTTGTGGAAGAGGCGGGCGACATGAATAAGACTTTGGAGAGCGGGAGGTGGGGTTAGCCATACCGGACAATCCTCACTAGGGAACGATGTATAAACATATAACTCATGGAGAGAAACGGAGTGAAAAAGAGTTGGTTGTTGTTAAAGCTTTGTGTTTGTATTTCAAATATTGTAATTATAAATAAATGTGTTGTGAAATCATGATGACGAATAGGAAAAAGATTATATATATGCGTGTGTAAACTCAAAGTAACTACGTTGGTATTATTTAAGTATGCTTTGTTTACGCATTAAGCTAGTAGAGGAAGAGCTAGGGAGTAAAGAAAGAGCTAGGGATTTAGTGTTATGAGTTGATAAAGGAGCAGTATGGAGTCAAGATTAGTATGGACATTAAAGTTCAAACATTGAGAAATACTATTATAAGTTATGAATTTGGATTGATGTGGATAATGAGAATAACTATTTGGAGTTATAAATTTCATACGGGTATTTGAATCGTGGTATATTTATGTATGACATGGCAATATGGAGTAAGATTTATTCACCTACAAAAAATGATTGTCGTAGACAATTCGTTATGGTGGAATATGGTTATAAATGTCTAAGGTATGGGGACAATATGGATATCGTTATGGTAATATAAGAATCAACGTAATTATGATTGGAAATTTATTAGGTGAAAATTTTGGTGGTCTATATGTCGGTTCCAAGTACTTCGTCAATTGTTTATGAATAACTTGTATATCTCCAAGAACATGTGTTGTAGTTTGGCTACGTTATAGGTTACGATTGCGGAATGTACTTGAATTCGAATAAGTTTTATGTTTTTCTTACAAGTTTTGAAGTATAGAAATCATTTTGGAATTTTGGATATTATTAATTAGATTGGAATCTGTAGGTAATGGATTTGACATATACTTCCCTCCGTTTCACAATACATGCACCATTTCTCATATGAGCACTATTCATCAACCAACTTTGACAATCTTTCTCTCAAAATTATGTAAGAAAAAAACATAGTCGAGTGGGGCCTTGTTAAATTAGGTCTCAATGCGAGGATTTCAAATATCAACTTTTTATAATTTTAACTTATACACAATTAAGGATATTATCGTCGAAAGGAGAGCATTGGAGTGCGTAAAAAAGCAAATGGTGCATGTATTGTGAAACGGAGGTAGTATTTCTGAAATATGTAAATTGAATATTGTTATGAAATATAGGTGGAAACAGGGTGTTGCTTTGAGAAGCTGAAACTTAAGAGAATTGGGTCTTATTCGACCTTGGAGGAGGCATATGATTTGCTCTAGAGTAAGCGCGGATGGAAAAAAAATTTAAGAAAAGGAAGAATAGTGGCAAATTTACGGATGGGAAAAATTAAGAAGCGAAGATGGAACCATTAAGGGGAGAAGTCGAAGATACACCAAAGTCGCGAGGAGATTCCAGGTGATGTGGTACCGGGAAAAACAATTCATATATATAAAGTTGTGGCTAATGTGTTGTTGATTCGGGAACTTCACATTTATGTATCTCCAATGCGTTTTGTTAAACTTCGGTATGACAACTTGTATGTACGATAGAGGTTCGAGTTGTTGTAGACGATTATTCATAGATTGTGTAACTAAGATAGCAAAGTCGAGCTACGGGTTGATTTAATGTTACGATTTGGAGTATTATAATATAATTTTGAGGATGTTTTAGGTTGAGTAAGGACCGAGAGATAATCAAATGTTATTAGGTGAAATCATTACGCAAAGATAGTATTATATAGCGGGGTTTGTCGTCGAAGCTCGGAAGAAGAGCAATGTCATGAATGAAGATATGTTACCGAAGGTATTGGTTACCTAATTCAGATAGTAGAGAATCATAAGGAAGTAATGGAGGAGGGAAGAACTACGGTGGGTAATGAGTTTCCCGGATGTATTATACGATGATTTGCCGGCCTTGCAACTATATAAGGTGGTCTATTTTTATATAGGATAGATTCCGGGGCTACGCCTACCTTTAGAGCCGCGATGGCCGAGTTAACGACTGAGTTAGAGGAATTGTTGCAAAAAAGATTTTATTCGACCAAATGTTTCACCACCGGGGAGACAGATTAATGAAATTATGTAAAGATCATCGGCGGACAAACAAGATTACAGGTTAGGAATAGGAATTCATTATCTCGAATAGATGATTTATTTAATCAATTAGAAGGAGTTGGGGTGTTTGAAGGTAGATCTAAGATCGAGATATTGCTAGATGCACGTAGCAAATGAAGATATTTCGAAGGTGAAATTTGGGACGAGATATGGTGTAACACTCCGTCCTTTGGTTTGACAAAATAGAGAAAACGAAGGCATTTTATTAAAGAAAAGACGATAACGGAAATATCGTCAAGACGGAGATGTTACTCTACGGTTCAAAATAAACTAATGAAACTTGAAATATAAATCCCAAATTAAATTAAACCCAAAATATCCAAAAGGAGGCAAAACAACAACAAAAATCCAATTTAACAAAAATAAGAAATAAAATATAAAGTCTTAATAAGCCTAATAAGTCTTTCCCCCACAACCCACAACATAAAAGAGCTACTCTTCATTTTTTTTGTACGCAAAATATAACAACAACATCCACAATCGGTGGGGAGTAACTATGGCTCTCCCAACCCAATTAGGATCCATATAAGAGTTATAATAGAAATAATAATCAAGTTCACACAAGCAAATATGCAACAATCACACAGAGTCACATGGTAAATCAAGAAGAATACCAATAATAACATGAACGACAGAGATGATAATAATAACAATTCCAAAATAATCTTCTTAACACGTTTGAGGAGAAACATAACGTAAGTGGATCGCAACCCACTGTTCCTATTTGGTTATAGTATTAGGACCCTGCTCGCCTATGTCTAGTATGGCCACACCCTGATGCGAGATAGTACCCTGCTCAGTACTTCCCGACCTCTTAGATGACAACAAATAACCAAGACGGACCTACACACCCTGCTCAGTATGTAAGTATAAACTGTGTACCCTGCTCAGTACATAGTGATTGTTCATTCCTAGGAGACCATGCCGTCTCACTAGTCATCATCCTCAAACAAAAACAAATAATCAATATTATAATTTCATCATCTGCAGAATGCCATTTAAGGTCTTACATCAAACTGCAAGAATCTAGGGCCTTGACCCATTAGTTCCATTTACATCAAACTGCTGCAATTTTAGGGACTCAACCCATCAATTCCAATTCAAAATAACTTCACAATTTCTCAAAAATTATAATCACACTATTAATAGAATTATCTTCAAAAAAAAAAATTAACTCATCAAGAAACTAGAAAATAATAGAAATACTTACAATAGCTTAATAACAATTTGAAGAGCCCAAAATAAATTAATTTCATCCAAACAACCAACCAAATTCATACAGAATACCATCATAATATAATCTTATCATACCAATAACCACTCTTAATAAAAACAACTTATAATAACATAAACTTCACAATTATTTCAGCTAACATGCTACATACATCAAATAAGCATATGTAAAAATGTAAGTTACAACTTAGATAAAACATGATTCTATAAGTTAAACAAAGACACTACCTGCTCATACATTGAAAACGTAAAGACACCACCAAATTATATTTTAACTTCACATAGGAAGCAACAGCAAGCATGTAACCATATAAGAAGGATTAGAAAGTGAACAAATGAGAAACAACATACTGAGACCTCAAAATGTAATTCACGAGAAACACACACACAGTCCGCAAGATAAGCCAACAGAGGCACTAGTGCACTGCTGCCAGCCAAAATTCGTGAGCTGCAACTTATACTCCAGCCAACTAAAACGCTATCATACATATTGATCTTCATCCCCTCCCTTG
This sequence comes from Beta corolliflora, assembly GCA_947648045.1. Lineage (NCBI taxonomy): Eukaryota > Viridiplantae > Streptophyta > Magnoliopsida > Caryophyllales > Amaranthaceae > Beta > Beta corolliflora. Next base: position 319,015 of record CANSZD010002338.1, read on the forward strand.
AACTCATGCTCACACTACTTTCATATTTAAACATAAATTTACAGCCATGGTTTTCATGAAAACAACAACAACAACAACAACAACAACAACAACAACAACAACAACAACAACAACAACAACAACAACAACAACAACAACAACAACAACAACAACAACAACTACAACAGCAACAACAACAACAACAACAACAACAACGGCGACGAGCAGCAAACAACAACAACAACAACAACAACAACAACAACAACAACAACAACATCATCATCACGAGATAAGAGTTCAAGTAATGCATGAATTCTATATAAATTTATCAAAACAATAATAATAAATTTAAAAACAAGGCTCACAGAAATAGTCCAACTAGACACAAAATTTACAAGTTATCAAGTGTTAAATAACTCATGAAAATTCATGTAAACAAACATACAACATGTAATTATTCCCACCCAAGTTCCTAAAACAATACTAACCCAACTTAACTATTAAAACTAACATAATTCGTATACGAACTCTAATCGTTCTAAGATCGGCTGTTAGTTATATTTGAAGACCTCCAACTCGCTTGCATTCTTCTTCTTGAACATTGTAAAATTCTATTACATGATGTTCATTTCGACCTAGATTCCCGACAATCGAAATCTCGAATTCTAATCGCTCCGTCAAAGTGAAGGCCCAGATTTCCTCAACATGTTGTCCAAATTTGAGAATTACCCAACGGTTAGATCTCTGGCGATAGTCATTTTCGTGAAGGTGTGGCATGAAAAATAGGGATGAACTTTTCCTCTCCCTTTCTCTCTTCAAATGGTCGAAAAGAAATGGGGGTTATGGTATGATTCTTGCTGTCCATATTACAGCATTAAGAGAAGATAAAAAGAAAAGTCACCTCTCTATTTTGTCATACCAATAGAACAATATGAGAGTTGAATAACATTAAGGTGAGGGTTACAAACGGGTTACAAGGGGAATTATAAGGTGCACAAAAGTCACCTCTCATACTTCAAAAAGTCGATTTTTGGGGCAGCATTGGAAGGGGTTTTAGTTCCACGATTTAAAAATCATTACGACGGTCCAAGCGCTAGAACAATAAAATAAAAATACCAGCTCAAACGCGCAATTTATATAATAGAAAAAAATATATAATTTCTAATCAAATAAATTTTATAAAAGTTGTAAACAAACAATATAAGATATAATATTTTTAAGGAGTGAAATATTCTAAATTTAACGGAAAAATAATAATTAAGGGAAAATAACTCGAAGAAGTTATGAGCGAAAATCAGTGGTGTTGCAATCACTCCCCCTTAAGAAAGTTTCGTCCACGAAACTTGAAAAGACATCACTTCCCCTTAAGAAAGTTTCGTCCTCGAAACTTGAAAAGACACGAAGAGGTGTTGTATGATGACGACGTGCAGATTTGTTTCGGCCATCCAATTAACGTGTTGGAGGCATTCTATAAAAACGTAAACGTTAGTCCTTGCTAAACCTAACTAACTAACACTTAAGAAAACATATAGCACATCAGTTAACAAAAATAACTCCCAAAGGCTTTCTTCCTACCCAAGTAACTCTTAGTATGTACTTTTCTTGAAGCCTAAGATACTAATAATCCTAGATGCAATAACTACACATTTTCCATGGAATATGTAGCAACAAAATGAGAGTTTTTGAATCATTTGCTCGATACCAAGCGTAAAACTCCGTCCTTTGGTTTGACAAAATAGAGAAAACGAAGGCATTTTATTAAAGAAAAGACGATAGCGAAAAATATCGTTAAGATGGAGATGTCACTTTACGGTTCAAAATAAACTAATGAAACTTGAAATATAAATCCCATAATATTAAACCCAAAATATCCAAAAGGAGGCAAAACAACCTCAAAAACCCAATTTAACAAAAGTAAGAAATAAAATATAAAGTCTTAATAAGCCTAATAAGTCTTTCCCCCACAACCCACAAAATAAAAGAGCTACTCTTCAATTTTTTTTACCTGCAAAATATAACAACAACATCCACAATCAGTGGGGAGTAACTAACAGCTCTCCCAGCCCAATTAGGATCCATATAAGAGTTATAATAGAAATAATAATCAAGTTCACACAAGCAAATATGCAACAATCACAAAGAGTCACATGGTAAATCAAGAAGAATATCAATAATAACATGAACGTCAGAGATGATAATAATAACAATTCCAAAATAATCTCATTAACACGTGTGAGGAGAAACAGAACGTAAGTGGATCGCAACCCATTGTTCCTATTTGGTTATAGTATTAGGACCCTGCTCGCCTATGTCTAGTATGGCCACACCCTGATGCGAGATAGTACCCTACTCAGTACTTCCCGACCTCTCAGATGACAACAAATAACCAAGACGGACCTACACACCCTGCTCAGTATGTAAGTATAAACTGTGTACCCTGCTCAGTACACAGTGACTGTTGATTCCTAGGAGACCATGTCGTCTCACTAGTCATCATCCTCAAACAAAAACAAATAATCAATATTATAATTTCATCATCTGTAAAATGCCATTTAAGGTCTTACATCAAACTGTAAGAATCTAGGGCCTTGACCCATTAATTTCATTTACATCAAACTGCAGAAATTTTAGGGACTCAACCCATCAATTCCACTTCAAAATAACTTCACAATTTCTCAAAAATAGTAATCACACTATTAATAGTATCATCTTCAAGAAAAAGAAAAATTTAACTCATCAAGAAACTAGAAAATAATAGAAATACTTACAATAGCTTAATAACCATTTGAAGAGCCCAAAATAAATTAATTTCATCCACACAACCCACCAAATTCATACAGAATACCATCATAATATAATCTTATCATACCAATAACCACTCTAAATAAAAACAACTTATAATAACATAACCTTCACAATTATTTCAGCTAACATGCTACATACATCAAATAAGCATATGTAAAAATGTAAGTTACAACTTAGATAAAACATGATTCTATAACTTAAACAAAGACACTACCTGCTCATACATTGAAAACGTAAAGACACCACCATATTATATTTTAACTTCACATAGGAAGCAACAGCAAGCATGTAACCACATAAGAAGGATTAGAAAGTGAACAAATGAGAAACAACATTCTGAGACCTCAAAATGTAATTCACAGTCCGCAAGATAAGCCAACAGAGGCACTAGTGCGCTGCTGCCAGCCAAAATTCGTGAGCTGCAACTTATACTCCAGCCAACTAAAATTCTACCATACATATTGATCTTCATCCCCTCCCTTAAACTCATGCTCACACTATTTTCATATTTAAACATAAATTTGCAGCCATGGTTTTCATGAAAACAACAACAACAACAACAACAACAACAACAACAACAACAACAACAACAACATCATCACGAGATAAGAGCTCAAGTAATGCATGAATTCTATATAAATTTATCAAAACAATAATACTAAACTTAAAAAAAAGGCTCACAGAAATAGTCCAACTAGACACAAAATTTACAAGTTATCAAGTGTTAAATAACTCATGAAAATTCATGTAAACAAACATACAACATGTAATTATTCCCACCCAAGTTCCTAAAACAATACTAACCCAACTTAACTATTAAAACTAACATAATTCGTATACAAACTCTAATCGTTCTAAGATCGCTGTTAGTTACCTTTGAAGACCTCCAACCGCTTGCATTCTTCTTCTTGAACATTGTAAAATTCCATTACATGATGTCCTGTTTCGACCTAGATTCCCGATAATCGAAATTATGGATTCACAATCGCTCCTATCAAAGTGAAGGCCCATATATCCTCAACATGTTGTCCAAATTTGAGAATGATCCAACGGTTAGATCTCTGGCGATAGTCATTTTCGTGAAGGTGTGGCATGAAAAATCAGGATGAACTTTTCCTCTCCCTTTCTCTCTTCAAATGGTCGAAAATAAATGGGGGTTATGGTATGATTCTTGTTGTCCATAATACAGCATTAAGCGAAGATAAAAAGAAAAGTCACCTCTCTATTTTGCCATACCAATAGAACAATATGGGAGTTGAATAGCATTAAGGTGGGGGTTACAAGGGGAGTTATAAGGTGCTCAAAAGTGACCTCTCATACTTCAAAAAGTCCGATTTTTGGGACAGCATTGGAAGGGATTTTAGTTCCATGATTTAAAAATCGTTACGACTGTCCAAGCGCTAGAACAATAAAATAAATATACCAGCTCAAACGCGCAATTTATATACTAGAAAAAATATATAAATTCTAATCAAATAAATTATATAAAAGTTGAAAACAAACAATATAAGATATAATATTTTTAAGGAGTAAAATTTTCTAATTTTAACGGAAAAATAATAATTAAGGGAAAATAACTCGAAGAAGTTATGAGCGAAAATCCGTGGTGTTGCATATGGTCATCATGAGTTTGTGAAAACACGGTTCAAGCTTAGTAATGCACCAGTAGCATTCGTATACCCGATGTAGAGATATTTTAAATCTTCGTAGATCATATTATGAAAATTTTCATAGATGATATTTTAGTAAGTCGAAGAATCAGGAACGCATCTTAAAGAAGTATGAAGGAAATAAATAAATTCAAGTGGTCGGGCAATCGTGAGAAAGCTTTTCAGGAGTTTGAGAAAAGGTTAACCAATGCCCTAGTTCTAGCTTTGGCTTCGGGGACAGTATTGTTTAAAGTATATAGCTATATTTGTCGGGAAGGTTTGGGATGTGTATGGAAGTAGCCTGAGCGAGTTATATCTTATGCATCTTGGTGGCTAAAACCGATAAGAAAAATTATCTTGTGCATGATCCGGAGTGGAAGTGAGACATTTGCTTCAAAAAATTTTAGAGGCCTTATCAGAGTTTATACTGACTATAAAAAAAACTTAAGGTGTATCTTTATTTAGGAACATATGGAAGTAAGATAGCGAAGATGGCTAGAATTCTTTGAAGGATTATGATGTAGACATTTAGTACCGCATGGGAAAATTAGATAAGGTAGTAGATGCTTTGAACAAAAGGTCACGTCGGAAGGTTGATTCCATCTTTTCAGAAGAATTATATAAGGAACTACTTCAATTGGAGTTGAATATGATTAAGAAAGGAGATTTGCAAAGAGAAATAAATGTTGTGATTAAAACATTCCTTTTGAGGAAATTTGAGCTAAACAAAGTTTATCAAGGCACTGAGGTCAAAGATAGAGAAAAAGGAGACAATGGATTTCCAAGTATATATTGGTGGAAGCATACTAATAAATTTGAATTGGGTGTATCAATGATGAAGAATAGAATTTTGAGGGAGGCGCTTAGTAGTGCGTACTCAGTTTATCATTAAAGGGGCAAGATGATTCAGGATACAAAGAGGAACTCTTGGTGGAAAGGGTTAATGTAGCACTCCGTCCTTTTATAAACATAATATAAACAAAATAGAACATTTTATTAAAGAAATGGTGATAGCGGAAATGTCGCCTGACGGAAATGTCACTCTAATCAAAGGTTACATTAAACTAATTAAAAATAAAACCCAGTTATACTAATCCAAGATATCCAAAAAGAGGCAAAACAACCTCATAATCCCAATATATATAGTAAATATAAAAATAAAATAAGATGTCTCAAAAATCCTCTATTGTCTTTCTCTCATTTCCCATAACACGAAATAATCATCTGCAAAATATATCAACAAACATCCACAATCAGTGGGGAGTAACTAACAGCTCTTCCAGCTCAATTAGGATCCATATAAGATTTATAAAAGCCTTAATAATCAAGTTATACAAAAACATCTCAATAGTAAACTTCAAATAATCAAATATAACACTCAAACAGAGATAATACAACATGCTAAATACAAAAAATAGGGTAAAGATAACATAATAAATAAATGTATAAATAAATATACCTATAAACTCATGTATCAACAACATAAACCATAAAAGTTTAAACTAATAAAATAATATATTTACTTTGAGAGATAACTGAACGCTAGCGAATCGCAACCCACTTCCTATGGTAATGTCAGATCGCAACCTCCAGACAGCCTATAGGTTACGTTCCCTACTGCTTGTGTCTAAGAATGGCCATACTCCCGATGCGGTGTTGGATTTCGTGCCCACCGACCTCTCGGACGACAACAAAACCATGGTATACCAAGGATTCCGTCCTATGGTTTGTGTTTTGTCCGCTTGTCCAACAAGTAAGCTACAGATGGTGCTTTCTTGTCGAGCAAGTAAACTAGTATCCCTTAGATGTTCTTCTTTGGAGACTTGTGCAACAATGTCTGAATCAACCAAGTCCAAGCCTGAGCTTCGTTCCCGAACCTGCAAAAAGGGACCCACCCTGGAGGTTTGGGTGGTGGTTCCCCCTCCGAAGCTTAAGTCAGGTATCAGGAGTGGAAAGAGAAATATAGAGATAGAGAGAGAAAGTGAGAGAATAGTTTTTGAGTAACTTTACTTGTTTGCATTGAATTGTGTGTCTCTCGATTTTAGGGGTATTTATAGTGATAGCAAGTTGTGACTATCCTTAATACCTGCCCTAGAATAGTGGCTTCTGATTGGGTGAGGAATCAAAACATGACACGTGGCAGATCATGACTAGTGGATATCTATTAACCAATCTCCTTCAGCCACCTTTCATTGTTGGGCTCTGACTGCTGGGCCAGAATCTAAACCTTTTAACTCTCCTGAGGGTAGCCCAAAGATGCAAGACATTTCTTTTCTTTAACTCAGGTGACTCGTGTACGGCTCTGATAAGACCAAGTGTCCCAAAAAGAGTGTAGATGTTAGACTACAACATTTGCCCCTAAAAAGGGCTTTTATCGTAGGCCCATCGACGGTTAAGGCCCTTTTACCCTCAAGGTAGTTCAAATCCAGGTAAAGTGGTGCGCCTTCTTCTGGGTTCTACCGGTCATATTCGACCGTTGTATGATTTGCTCGGTCATTCGTGACCGGTTCCACAAGTTTCTTATTCCTCTATAAATACCCTTGGAGCGAAGACATTGAATCATTTACCACTTCGAACGAATTTGTCTAGAGAGAGAAACTCTGAGAATTTTCTAGAGAGAGAGATAGATCGTCCAGCTTCAGCATCTTTCACCGAATTGCTCAGACGTTCTTAGCAGGTATCGTTTCTTTGAACTCTTCACTCTTTATTCTTTATTTTTTCTTAGAAAATCAATAAAATGGAATCATCTTCGTCAAATAATCTTAGCCACCCAAGAGCTTGTCTTGACCCTAGAACCGATACTTCTTCTTCGGCACATTCTAGAGTTGGGCCTCTTCTGGCCGAGTATTTATATTTTCATAGTTTTGGCCGAGAAAGTCAGACGACCCGGTCATTACGTGCGGGGGTAACTGCGCGCGCGTCAAGCAAACGCCCGTCTAAGACGAAAAGCAATAATCCCGTCAAATAGCTCGGACATGGAGGAATCCCTTTGGACGGGTGCCCGAGGAGGCAAGAGAGGTCCAAAGCGCTCGGTCTTTGGACGAGCACCCTTTTGACCATGAGGCGTAAGACTCAGAAATAAATCCACGAAACCGGTACTTCTGGTAGGGCGCCGAAATGGTAGAGATCAGCGAAGGCAATAACGGTAGCAACTCTGAAGCTGCCGAAGAATCAGACGAGGTCTCTACTACTTCGTCGGAGATTAGAAGACGTTTAGGTCCCCTTTCTGATCCAGGTTTCATTTTGGTCAACCGTAAGTGGTTAGAGAAACTTGGACCCGGACCCTAATTACTTATCGTCTTTCATGCCCATGCCGGGCTTTTCCTTTGTCATTCCTAACAAGGACGCGACGATCTTGAGCGCTCCTAAGAACCATTTCGTTGTCTATAAACTAGCCTTAGACGCTGGACTGAGGTTTCCCCTTCATGATTTCATAGAACAAGTGCTACAGCACTACCACATCGGCCATATAATCCGGCTCCCAACGCTTGGCACAACGTCCCGACGTTTATCGCCGTCTGCGAGCTACGCGGCCTAGCCCTTTCTCTTCGGGCCTTTACCCACATCCACTATGCGGCCAAGGTACCGGGCCGTGGACGGGAACATGGCTCGGTATCTCGCAACCGTCCTGGCTTCCTGACGGCTTGGGGGAAACCTTCGAAAATGCATGAATGGAAAGCCGACTTCATCTTTTTAACGGCCAATGATTCGGCTACTGAGAGCTATAGATTCCATAACCGGTCCGTCACGAATACGGGACGGAAGCAGTCCTGGCTGGAATTGGAGGACAATTTCGATGAAGAAGTTGTGGAGTACTTCAGGACAAAAGAGTACTCCAGGCCCGGCCGACGTTCTATTAAAGGGCCATCCAACTGGATACCATTTAAGGAAATGTTTTACCAAGACGACTTCTTGGTTGCTGCCGGCTTGAGGTTGGCCGATGATAAAGGTACATTTAAAATCATCCAACTAAAATTCTTCGTCTATAGTCCATTTGACGAACACATTTTTGTTTTTTGCAGACTCGGCCAGACAACGCCTCGAAGCATCTTGGACGGGGGAGATCAGCATGTCCCAATTTACCGCCAACCTTTGGAAGGAGTTTGCAAAGAGCAGGTCTGAGAAAGAGGCGAAACATTGGTAAGAAATTTTTTTTTTTTTTTTTTTTTTTTTTTTTTTTTTTTTTGCCGAGGATCAAATGAGATCGTCCGAAATTGGCATCCAATTTTTGGACGAGGGTCACCCAAAGAAGGAGAGCGTCCAGACTTGGACGGTCACCTTCTGGGCGCCATACTCGTCCGAAATTGGCATTCAATTTTCGGACGAGAGTCGCCCAAAGAAGGAGAGCGTCCAGACTTGGACGGTCACCTCCTGGGCGCCCTACTCGTCCGAAATTGGCATCCAATTCTCGGACGAGGGTCACCCAAAGAAGGAGAGCGTCCAGACTTGGACGGTCACCTTCTTGGCGCCATACTCGTCCGAAATTGGCATTCAATTTTCGGACGAGGGTCGCCCAAGGAAGGAGAGCGTCCAGACTTGGACGGTCACCTTCTTGGCGCCATACTCGTCCGAAATTGGCATTCAAATTTCGGACGAGGGTCGCCCAAAGAAGGAGAGCGTCTAGACTTGGACGGTCACCTTCTTGGCGCCCTACTCGTCCGAAATTGGTATCGAATTTTTCGGACGAGGACCACCAAAAGTATGAGAACATCCAGACTCGGACGGGCACCTTCTTGGTGCCCTACTCGGCTGGAGTTGCACAATTTTTTGGACGAGGGCCACCAAATGTATGTGAACGTCCAGACTTGGACGAGCACCTTCTTGGCGCCCTTCTCGTCTGGAGTTGCACCATTTTTTTGGACGAAAGTCTTGGGCCATACTCGTCTGCATATTTGCAAATCATCTTTCATTTCGTCTTTCAGACGAAGTCTTTGTAATAACAGTTATAACTTTTGTTCGTAGGACGATCAATTTGATGACTTGTTTACTTTTTTCAGAAAAATGCTCCTACAAACAAACTTCCCACGGGAAGTCGTCCTCGTCCAAAAGAGGCCAACTACGGCCGTGACCGGCCTTCGGCGAAGAAGCCTAAGGGCTTCACAAGGAAGAAGAGCGAGATAAGACGACTCCTCTTGGCGAGGTTGGGGAGAGAAGTATGCCTCCCCATCGCCCAAGGTTCCTAAAAAGGGGCCTTCTAGCTTGCCCCGGGCGAGGAGGGAGAGGGTGCTCATGCGGCTGTTCCGCTCAACGTGGTGCCGGCCGACTCTACTGAGGTCAAACCGGAGTCTGCCTTGGCTATAGTTGCTCCAGAATCTGGAGCTGCGGCTGAGAACTATCCAGGGTTCAGCGGCTCGGTAGCTAAGCTGGTGCCACAAATGCCCTTAGCTGTTAGGACGGCATCTATTTCGTCCCGGTGAGTCGTATTACCCCAATATAGTTAGGACGGTGCGGGTCGGTGGACGGTCCATGAGTCCGTCCGATAGACAATCCATCGTCATTCCTATCAAGATAACTGACTCTCCCCCTCTTTCAGATAAGGGCAAAGGCCCTGCTATTCCCCCAGCTCCTCCCCTCGCTGATTCGGACGAGGAGTCTTCTCCTGCTTTCGCCAAAATGTCGAAGCCGGAGAAGGAGCGACTAAGCGGAGCTCTTCAAGTGCTACCCCGAATCCTACGTAAAGGGATTAGGGGGGCGTCTCTTGGGCATGTGGGCTACATGTCTCGGCTTCTTTGCCGAGGTATTGCTTTTAGCTTTGCTTTATTTTATACTTGATACAAATTTTGATTCTTTTACTCGTCTAATAACTTGATTTGTTTTCATTGTTCCAGACTTTCACGGCTCGCAGCATGCTAAGCGAAGAATGGGCGAGGAGCTCGTAAAAGAGAACAAGAACCTCGTCCATCTTGCTACAACGGCCGGCGACAAGGCCATTCATGACATTGAGATGGCGAATACTCTCCATCGTCAGTCACTCGATGCATTGGAGATAAGATCGGCAGAACTTGAATCCAAGAACAAGAAATATCTTGTTACCATCAATGATCAGTATAAGGAGAGAGACCATCTGAAGATGATCATCAACACTCTCTCTGCTGATCTTAAGGGTGAGAGGGACGCCGCCCTTCTTGTCTGCTTCACCGAGAAGGGAGAATATTCTCCTAAGGGGCGAAACGCTCGTCGGAAAAGACGGTGTCTCAAACCTTTGACGATGCCAAAAAGGGCCTTGAACATGTTATAGAAACGTCCAAGGGTTGGGCCGTCAAGGCCTTCGAAATGCTGGCTGAAGCCGAGGAGGTCCCGAGCTTTGTTCGTCGCCTGGAATACCAACAGAGTGCCCATAGGGCCATGGTCTGTGCTGAGGATCCTCCGGAGTTTATAGAGTCTGGCGACGAGGCTTCAGCCGAAGATGAGGAGCCTGAGGATAACCAAGAAACTCATGTTGAAGACGAAGCCTAGTTTTAGGTTTATTTTTCTAGTTTCTTTGGTTATCTCGTTGTAGCCTTAGTCCTTCTGAGTAATCTTATTTTGTAAATTTTACTCATGATATATATGAAAGACTTTTGCCATTTGCTTGCCTCTTATTTTCATCAATTCCCATTTGACTATCACATTAACTTTGAATTGTTTTCAAGTACAAAAGTTGACTCGTCTTGAACATCGTAGACGATCTGCATAATATGATTGAAACACTTGTTTTGGACGACCTTCTTCTCTTGAGCTCGTCTTATAGGCTTCTATCATTCCCCCCCTTCTTGGGCTTAGTTCAACCGTACATGGTGGGCGAGCCAAAGGCCAAGAAGGAAAGCGGTAAACATTGGCCGAGCCTGCTGAAACTATTGGACGAGCTTGTTATATATGCTGAACGCATGTTTTAGCCGGCTTCCTTGAGGGAGCAACACTCGTCATTAAGTAGCGATCCCTTACTAGGGTCTAGACTACTTAGCTGGCCGTGCTTGTGAAGATAAGTATCCTTTACTAAGGACTTATTTCAGGCCAGCTTTCTCTCAGAGACTTTGACGTTACTCTTACTAGAGGTTTTGTCAGTTTGACGGCCTTGTATGTGCAATACTTTGGCCGGTCTCTTCGATGGAGTGATGTTCGGCATAAAAATGAGTAATTGTGACGCTTTTCTTTTTTATCCAAGTTACTGTCACTTTTAGACGAGTAACTGATTTAATGCCCCAAAGTGAATTAACTTGGTGAAAATAAACAAGTAAATAAGAAAGTAGGAATTGTATTATATGAATTTTGCTTGACGGAATGCCAAGATGCATGTATACAATTCTTTTTTGTTTTCTAACATGTGCCGCGGCACTTTGGATTAACTATAAACTACTTCATAGACATTCGACGGTGGATTGAATTAGACGTGATACTTTTTCAAATTATCAGAATTCCAAGTACGGCGTACTGGTCGTCCATCCATATCCTGAAGACGAAAAGTACCACTGCGCAGCTCTTGGATAATCATGTAAGGTCCTTCCCAATTGGGTGTTAGCTTCCCTAACTCTTTTGCTCGTCCAACCGCTTCCATCTTTCTAAGGACAAGATCCCCTACTTTGAGCGGTCGTCTAACAACTCTTTTGTTAAACTCCCGAGCCATACGCAGTTTGTACAATTGCATTCTTAGCAAGGCATTGCCCGGACTTCGGCACTTGGTCCAAAGCCGTGCGCAATGCAGCCCGGTTGGCATCTTCGAGTACAGGCATAACTCGCGGGGTGGGTTCTTCAATCTCTATGGGCAAGACGGCTTACGTGCCGTAGACTAACATGAAGGGCGTCTCCCCAGTAGAGTTCTTGGCGGTTGTTCTGATGGACCATAACACCAACTGCAGCTCTTCAACCCATTGTCCCTTGGCGTTTTCTAGCTTCTTTTTGATTCCATTTGATAGAATCTTGTTGAAGGACTCTACCTGCCCATTTGCTTGTGGGTGGGCAACGGCGGCGAAGTGCGCTTTTATTTCTCTTTCTGCCAACCACTCCTTCAGTTTAGGTGTTTCAAATTGAGGGCCATTATCGAAAACGATGGACTGTGGTATGCCAAAACGGGTTATAATGCTTTTCCAGATGAAGCCCTTGACGTCGTTCGTTGTTATTCCTCGCATGGCCTCCGCCTCTATCCATTTAGTGAAGTAATCAACGGCCACTATCACGAACTTCTTTTGTCCGGCGGCCACTGGGAAAGGTCCTAGGATATCCATGCCCCATTTGGCAAAGGGTAAAGGGAACAAGATGGGGGTTAAGTAGTTGGACGGCTTCGATGCACATTTCCATGCTTCGGCAACCTGTCACACTTCTTTGCATAGACAAGAGCGTCTTCCTTTAAGGTTGGCCAGTAGTACCCCGTCCTTAGAGCCTTCTCCCCTAAAGCTCTTCCCCCAATATGAGAAGCACAAGCTCCTTCATGGAGTTCTTTCAGGACCTCCAGACCATCTTCTCTGGTGACGCACTTGAGTAGAGGCCGGTTGAATGATTTCTTGTAAAGTGTCTCGTCCCATAGCTCAAACCACTTGTCCCTAGCCTTCACATACTTGGCCTCTACGGGATCCGAAGGCAATCGTCCCGTTTTCTTGTATTCTATGATCGGCTCCATCCATACAGTCCCGCGGCTGAGAAACATAATCTCGCTCTTGATCTATGCTCTTTTTGGGTTTGACTTCCCAAAATCTTGTTCTTGGCACATCACCTTGCAGAGGCGCTAACTTCGAGAGTGCATCGCTTGATGATTTTCGACCTTGGTACTTGGTCGAGGACAAATCGTTTTAATGGCTCTATCTCGTCTTTGATGAGTTGCATGTATTTGCTCATTGATGCTTCTTTGCATTCAAAATTTCCATTAACACTGGCTGACCACTAAGAGGGAGTCCGATTTGGCCTCGATCTCAGCGACTCAGCCGCTTTGCACATTTTGATTCCCGCAAGAGTGCCTCATATTCAGCTTCGTTATTGGATGCTCTAACGGAATCTTAATGCATATTCAAACTTGTCCCCTTCGGGAGATTGGCAAATGATTCTGCTCCACATCCATTGATTGTGGACGACCCATCAACCATGAGCGTCCAATGCCTTCTTCCTCTCTTGCTGGATCAGATATCGGCTCTATGGCTGGCCGAGTAAGTTCGACTATAAAATCTGCCAAGGCTTGCCCTTTAATGGCTGTCCTTGGTTCAAAGGATATATCAAACATGTTAAGCTCCACCGCCCATTTTAACATTCGTCCGGCGGCTTCCATCTTCGGTAGAACTTGCTTCAAAGGCTGATCAGTGTAGACGATTATACTGTGCGCCAAGAAATAGGGCCTTAGCTTTCTGCTGGCCATGACGAGTTCCAATCCAAACTTCTCAACGGGAGTGTACCTATTTTCCGCGTCTTTGAGTACGTGACTCACGAAGTATATTGGGACTTGGACGGATTCTCTTTCGGCCAAAGCAACAAGACTCACGGCTTGAGCGGACACGCCAAATATACAAACGGCTTCTCCCCCTCGGTAGGGCCGACCAACCTAGGCGTACCGAAGGTGGTCCTTGACTCTTTGTAGTGCTTGCTCCGCCTCATTTGTCCATTCAAACTTTGCTTTCTTCTTAATTGTGGCGAAGAAGTGATGGCACTTGTCGCCCGACTTAGACAAGAAACGTCCAAGGGCGACCAAGCAACCCGTCGGCCTCGAACTTCCTTCACCTTTGACGGAGACTTCATGTCTAAAATAGCTTGTATCTTTTCGGGATTTGCTTCAATTCCCCTTTGATCCACCAAAAAGCCTAAAAACTTCCCGACAAAACTCCAAACACACATTTCTTTGGGGTTCGGCTTTAACTTATATTTCTGAGAGTTTCAAAAGTTTCTCTCAAATCACCAACATGATTTTCTTCTTGACGGCTTTTGACTATCATATCGTCAATATATGCCTCCATATTTCTTCCCAATTGTGGGTCAAAAACAAGTATTGATCAATCTTTGAAAAGTGGACGGGGGCATTGCGCGAGCCGAATGGCATTCTCAACCAGCCCATACAATCCTTTTTCGGTAATGAAGGACGTCTTGTCCCGATCCTCGAGCCACATTGGGATTTGATGAAAGCGAGAATAAGCGTCCATGAAGCTCGCAGAAAGCATGACCAGTTGTAGAGTCCACCGGACGATCCAACTTAGGCAAGGGGAAGCTGTCCTTAGGACAAGCCTTGTTGAGATCGGTGTAGTCCACACACATCCTCCAAGTGCCATTGGGCTTTGGCACCATGACCACATTTGCTATCCGATCCTGGGTAATAGGTTTCTTTGATGAACTTGGATTCCAACAACTTCTGAACTTCTTGGTCAACCGCCTGATTTCTAGCCGGTCCCAAATGCCTCTTCTTCTGACGAACATTGTTTTTGGATCAACATTTAACCAATGGACGGCTACTTCTGGATCAATTCCAGGCATTTCTTCAACACAATAGGCAAACACGTCCTGAAATTCTTTCAGCAGGCTGATTAAGAGGCTTTTTAAGCCCAAAGAGAGTGAAGAACCAATTTTCAAGGTTCGCTCCGGGACGAGCCTCATCCCGGACAGGACGTCTTCTGGGGCCTCGGCTGGTTCTGGACGCTCTATTGCTAGTCCCATGATGGCCATCACTTCTTCAGACAAGGGAGGCTCTTCCTTGATGATTTCATATTTTCTCTTTTTGCTGGGAAGATGCTCAGACGCCTTCCTTGAGGGAGCGAGAGGCGTCTGAGGGCTCTCAATGGCCGTCTTTAATGAGACCAAGTGGTCCTTGACTATCCCGGACGTTTTCCTCTCGCTAACCACCTTCGTCTTATCCTTCTCTATTTCAGACGTTTTCCTTTCACCAGCAACCTGCGTCTGATCTTCATTGCACATCTTCCATGATGACGGCTTGAGGGTAGTCAGATAACACTCCCTAGCCACCTGCTGGTCCCCATATAATGAGCCAATCTTGCCATCATCACACTCATACTTCATCAACATCAGGTGGGTAACTATAACGGCTTTGACATGATTCAGAGTTGGTCGCCCGAGAATGACATTGTAGGCCGTCAAATCTCGGACTACCAAGAACTTGATAAACAAAGTTCTAGCGGCATCCTTTTCTCCCACTCGAACAGGCAAAGTAACAGTTCCCATTGGGTGGATGACTCCTCCCCCAAACCCTATGATGGGATGGTGAATGGGAACCAAGTTCTTTTCATCAAATTTTAATCTGGACAAGCAGTCAGCACTGATGATGTCCGTCGAGCTTCCAGTGTCGATCAGAATTCTTCTTACTCTCAAGTTTGCTATTTTCATCTCTACAACCAAAGGATCGTCATGGGGAGTCCTCAACCTGCCCCGATCTTGCTCACTAACTACCACCCTTGGGAAGGGCTCAGCCTTTGTTTGATCAGCTAACAAAACTTGGCCAAGCTCCCTAAGGTAGTTTTTGTGTCCTCTATTGGTTGGTCCTCCGAAGACGAAACCTCCGAAATTACGAGTACAACATCCTCGTGCGTGCTCTCACTTTCCTTCTTCTTAGGCGCAATTGTCTTTCCTTTGGGACTTCCTTCCCCCTTGAGGCATATAGGGGTTCATCTTTCCCTTTCGAGCTAGCTCCTCCAAAGCCTTCTTGAGGTGCTTACATTCATTAGTTTCGTGACCGCAATCCTTGTGGAAGTGGCAATACTTGCTCTTATCTCTATTTTTATAAGGGGTTTTCATCTCGATTGGGGCCTTCAACTCATATTGATCCTTAATCTCCATGAGAATGGAGTATTGGTCTTTGTTAAATTCGATAGCATTGGATGAGGATGGCTCAGCCTCTTTTCTCTTGCTCCTTCTGGATGAAGTGGTGGTGGAGGTTATAGCCCAAGTCTCGGCCTTCTTGGGGTTGCTCTTCTTTGGCTGAGCAACCTCTTCAGGCTTCTTAGACTCGGGATGCTTTGCCTCGACACACTTCGGTAGCGTGAATAAACGCTTCGGCTTCCCCTAGGGCTTCGGCAAGAGTGGAGATTTTCTTTTTAACAAGATCAAACTTAAAGCTTCCTGGCCTTAGACCCCTAATGAAGGCGTCAAAGGCCACTCCAGCATTAAGATCTTGGATCTGAAGGGCTTCAAGGTTGAATCTCTTAACGAAACTTCTAAGAGCCTCCTTAGGTCCCCCGGACGACCTTGCCTAGGTGCATGCTTGTTTTTTGTTCTTGCTTGTTGGCAACAAAGTGACTAGTGAATAAGAAAGCGAGTTACGTGAAATTATTGACTGAATTGGGTGGAAGATTGTTAAACCACTTTCGAGCTACTCCCTTCGAGTTCTTTGGGAAGTTCTTACACCGAGTAGCATCATCTACTCCTTGGACGTACATCTGATGTTTGTAAGCAGATAAGTGATCATCGGGATCTGTTGTTCCATCAAAAGGTTCTATAGTAGGGAGTTTAACCTTTGGGAAGGGGGGCGCCTCCATTATCCTGGCCGAGAATGGAGTGGGCCAGTTAATCTGGAGGGCTCCCATCTGTCCCTCAATGGGTATGTACTCCTTACGATATTCCTTTAACAGGGTCGGGACGACGTGTTTGCAGTGATGGACGCCTATAGGCCATGGGTTGAGCCACCTGTCTTGTCCTGTCGTGGATGAATGAGAGAGTGACTTAAACTTCGTCCCTCCCCTCTGGACGACAACCTCAAAGGAGGGTCTCTCAGGTATGATGTAGAACCTGTCGCTGATCGTTGTATTGCCGCTGCTCTCTTTGCTTCTAGATATTCTCTGGCATCTGTTTCCATTCGGTGCCCGCTTGGACGAACATGGTCCTGGGTCCTTACCACCAGGTTCCAGTCCATCTTCCTTCGCCGATCATTATCCTCTCGGTCGCTTTCCTCTTGCCGTTCTCCTAGAGGGTTCCCGACGAACGGGTCGACTAGGACCCGGACGATCGTCTTGGGAACGTCCCCTAGGGGGAGGTGGATTGTTAGCGGGCGGCTCGGGGTTAAGCGGAAAAACAACATATTGCTCTTGATCCGTTTCTGGGACGATTGCGGCCATCTTTGCCCGGAAATCATTCAAGGCGTTCTCTAGATGGGCGGCGATCACTGGACGTTCAAGATTCTCTTGAATGACAAAGTTCTTGGCTTGGTCCCAGTAACCCGGACGATGGACGGGGTCTATCCCTTCCTCGAGGTGGTCTCTCGTGTTCTACTCGTGTCTTCGACATTAACCTGAAGACTTCGGTTTCTGGCAAGGTTGGACGATTGACAATCAGTCATCGTTGCGTCTCCCCACAGACGGCGCCAAATGTTTTGTCCGCTTGTCCAACAAGTAAGCTACAGATGGTGCTTTCTTGTCGAGCAAGTAAACTAGTATCCCTTAGATGTTCTTCTTTGGAGACTTGTGCAACAATGTCTGAATCAACCAAGTCCAAGCCTGAGCTTCGTTCCCGAACCTGCAAAAAGGGACCCACCCTGGAGGTTTGGGTGGTGGTTCCCCCTCCGAAGCTTAAGTCAGGTATCAGGAGTGGAAAGAGAAATATAGAGATAGAGAGAGAAAGTGAGAGAATAGTTTTTCAGAGTAACTTTACACTGTTTGCATTGAATTGTGTGTCTCCTGATTTTAGGGGTATTTATAGTGATAGCAAGTTGACAGCTATCCTTAATACCTGCCCTAGAATAGTGGCTTCTGATTGGGTGAGGAATCAAAACATGACACGTGGCAGATCATGACTAGTGGATATCTATTAACCAATCTCCTTCAGCCACCTTTCATTGTTGGGCTCTGACTGCTGGGCCAGAATCTAAACCTTTTAACTCTCCTGAGGGTAGCCCAAAGATGCAAGACATTTCTTTTCTTTAACTCAGGTGACTCGTGTACGGCTCTGATAAGACCAAGTGTCCCAAAAAGAGCTGTAGATGTTAGACTACAACAGTTTGCATGTTCTTCACCTTGGGATTCCGTCCCTCCGGATATCTTGCTCTCAAATAAAAATAATAAAATAATAACTTAATCATGAAAATCATATGGATGTCATTAAGGCATTACACCAAATCAGCAAAAAATAATTTCATGATTTGTTTAATAGTAATTTCATGATCATTTCTTATTGTCGCCGCTTCCTATTACTAGCTTCTTACGTGTTGTTCTTGGTGAGCTATGTGAGGATAAATTATGGCATTTTTTTAGTGATTAATATATGTCTCAAATTAAACACATCACAAAACATGATTCATGCCATCCACCTGCTCTACCAAGCATTACACTCATGATACTATCACTGATCAAACAAAAAAAATGACAGAATCTCAAAACCAGCAAGCAAATGAAGAAGAACAAAAGACAAAACAACAACTAACCCACTAATGACAAGAGACAACAATTACTTGGCAGCAACAATAGTGAGCTCCAATGCCAAACTACAAACCCTTCCAAACCTCACCAACATAATTCACAACGATCTACCTCTAACACACCTTATACTTCACGTAAAACAGGCTAAGAAACAAGGTTATACAAAAATCATAACTCATGTTAATCATGGAAATACAACTATACAAATATGAGCATAGCAAAAAACAAAGTAATTATAATTATAACAAGAATCTCATGAATTTGGCAAGAAAACTACACACATAAACACATAATTTTTCCTAGCCAAATTCCTAGCATGATACTAACCCACTTAACTATTAAAAACAATTATAGTTCCTATAGAAATACTAATCGCTCTAGGAACGCCATTAGTTACCTTTGAAGACCTTCAATTATTGCTTGCATTTCCATTATGTACTGTTCTATTCCGACCAAGATTCCCGACGATCTAAAATCGAATTCAAAAACACTACGGTCAAATTGAAGGTCCAGAAATCCCCAACGTGATGTCCAAATTTGAGAACGATCTAACGGTTAGATCTCAAACGATGGTCTTTTTTCGTGAAGGTGTGGAAGGAAAATCCAGGATGAACTTTTTCCTCTCTCTTTCTCTCTTCAAAAAGTCGACTGATTTGGGAGATTGGGCTGATTTTTCTGATCAATTTCCAGTAGCAAATTGGTTATAAAAGGGGGTTAGAAGAGCTAGAATGATGGGAATTAATTTAGAAATTAAAGTCGAGGTTACAAAGGGGTTACAAGGGGAGTTATAAGGTGGTCAAAAGTCACCTCTCATACTTCAAAAAGTCTGATTTTTGGGGCAGCATTTGAAGGGGTTTTAGTTCCACGATTTAAAAATTGTTACGACGGTCCAAGCGCTAGAACAATAAAATAAAAATACCAACTCAAACGCGCAATTTATATACTAGAAAGTATATAATTTCTAATCAAATAAATTTTATAAAAGTTGAAAACAAACAATATAAGATATAATATTATTAAGGAGTAAAATATTCTAATTTTAACGGAAAATAATAATTAAGGGAAAATAACTCAAAAAAAATTATGAGCGAAAATCCGTGGTGTTACAGTTAAAGTAAGATGTGTCGCAATATGTCGCAACATACTTAAATTACCAAGAAGTGAAGTTTGAGGGGAGTAGTGGCATGGGATTTAGAAGTAAGTGCGAGTAATACGAAAAAAATGGAGATAGCACAGATTATAAGTATTCAACCATTTGTTTCAAGAATTATTATGGTTAACTTACAAAGACTCCGAGAAGTGTTTGTCATATTTGTGGTTTTCATACTTTGGTTGTCAATTGCCGCCATATAAGCGTTATGAGTTCGACTGTAAAGAAACAAGAATTCTGATATATTCTACATGTATTGTTTCCTTTTTCAGTGGCTTAAGGTGAACAAAATTAGTTTTTAGGATTTGGTGTACTAAACTATTGAGACCCAATGAATCTATTAATGGATTCTTAACTCATGTTATTTCTCTAGATTGCTGAAAGAAGTTGTAAGGTATTATTATATTACGAGATTTGGGTATAAGTTATAAAAACTTTTAAACCTATGAATATGAGTTTCGGAAGGTATGTTTGTGTAATTAGGAATTAAGTATTCTTACACAAGGACTCTTTAGAAAAACGGAAAGTAGTATAAAAACATACAATACCCTTGGTCAAGGAACCCCGAACCAACCATGTAACACAGGGGGCAACCTATGAGAACAAATTAGATATGCGAGAGCGGTATTCCCAGTTACTTTTATGGTATGAGATAAGTTCCGGGAAGAAACTCCTTTAAGGGAGATAGAGTGTAATAGCCTCACTTTTTAAGCCGATATTAATGTGTTAAACGAGATTTATTGACTTACTAATCAATACGTAATCTATTGTGCTCTTTGAGGAATAAAAAAATATTAGTTACGAATAATCCTTATGTGAATTTTGTTTGTGAATGTGGATATTATGTGTTATTATGTGATAAGTAATATGAATTATGACTTAAGATAAGTTATTTATGAATTACGTTAAGAACATTGAGTATTAGCTATTATCGATTTTGTGTTTAAGATACTTTATAACTATGATTTAAGGGCTAAATGAGCCCAAATATCCTCATTAAGGTATAAGACATATTTTTAGGATTTAATTTAAGTATAATCAAGGATTAGAGCTTTAGTTAAAGAATATTAAGGATTAAGTTAAAGTTAGAAAATTCTAGAATACTCTTAAGCTGTGAAATGACTCTTTTACCCTTGTTACTTAAGACAAAATTTATAAAATACCCTTGCACATTATCCTATATACCAAGGGAGGATACTTAAACTTATTCCAACCAAATGTAACGAGAAAGTTTGCAAAACACTCCTCACATCTCTTCCTCCTCCAACACGCCATTCTGACGTGTTCTTCTGTCCTTCTTTTGACTCCATTTCTGCTAATCTTCTAGGTTAAATTGCTACATGCAAAAAATAATTTGGATTCCCTAAGTATAGTTACATACTGGACAAGTGTTAGTTTGAGGTTATCTCAGAAGAAAAATTGCAGAAAATTCAAGAAGGTGAGCTCTATTTAACCGATTTTCCCTAGGATTATTCTTAGTATGTTTTAGCCAAAACCTTTGGGAAATTAATACTTGTATGCTGTATTGAAGAGTGTAGGAAATTAGCAAAGGAAGCTTAAGTTTGGGTGAAGAAACTTTGAGCTCTTTACTCTAAATTAAGGTACACAAAAACCACCACCTAAACTTTGTTTTAAACGTTTTGATTATGAGATTTAGATTATGGAGATTATGCATATTTTGAGTTATGCTTTGCAGGTGAATAAAATGCTTTGCATGTTAGTTTCTTATGTTGATATAAATATTTTATGAATTGTATGACAAGTTTCCATTAGATTGTACAACACGGTTGTGTTATTGTAAGAACCGGTTATTTGTATAAGCTGTTGTTGCCAATTTTTAAACCAAAAAACCTTGATGTTTATCATAAGCTCTTGTTGTTAAACCATTAATTTTATTCCAAATTAATTTACTGGTTGTATGAACCTTAAAGCTCCATTCATTATCTAGTTCTTCTGAGTTTGGTCACAAATGATACAGACCAAAAACCTTAGTTTTCTCTCCTTTGTTCACGTTTTCTCACTGCTCAATTATCGCCAGCATGCAGTCCGTTTTTGCTCCTATGTGTTGCATGAAAGTTGTAGCTTACCAAAAGTGAATTAACTTAGACACAAAAATCACCTAAATCGGAGCTCGGATCAAGCAGTTATGTCTTCTGCAAGTTTAATGCTGATGCTGCCTTTGTTCTGCCGCAGCGGGTTAGCGGTGTTGTGATGCTTTAGCTTGTCCTCTCCCTCTTCCTCTTGTAAATGCCTAAATCAAGGCTTATGAAATAAGGTTTGTGTTTAGTTTCAGTTAATGGATTTTGTAACACCCGACCCATCCGGAGTCGAGTATATTGTCACCGATGCGCATCCGGGGCCAACAATTGTCCTCAATAACCAACACAAGTTCTTTCAGCGCATTTTGTCCTCACTCATGCGCACCCGGAGAAACTTCCCAGGAGGTTACCCATCCCTGGACTAATCCCAGCCAAGCACGCTTAACTGTGAAGTAACAAAAAGAAAGATACATCTTGTTAGAATGAGTAGCCTGCTAAATCCATTTAAAGTAATCATGATGCGTATTACATACACCCCAACTTGAGGATAGCAACGCCCTCGTTGCGCCTGAGGACTCCATATATTCGGCCACAACGACATATGGGTCGCCCCAACCTGGAAACTAATCACATATTCGACCGCAGCCGGTGATATAGCCCCAGAATCCTCCCCTACTAGGCGACTAACCTTGGATTAATTATCCACACGATGAGCTCGCGGTTGCAGGGTTGCTCTGATACCATTTGTAACATCTGATCCATCCGGAGTCGAGTATATTGTCACCAATGCGCATCCGGGGGCCAACAACTATCCTCAATAACCAACACAAGTTCTTCCGACGTATTTTTTCCTCACTCATGTGCACCCCGAGAAACATCCCAAGAGGTCACCCATCCCTGGACTACTCCCAGCCAAGCACGCTTAATTGTGGAGTAACTAAGGAAATGAGCTCCTTAAAAGAAAAATGCATCTTGTTAGAATGAGTAGCCTCCTAAATCCCTTTAGGTGGTGTTTGGAAACTTGTATTTCATTTCAAATAACGGAATTGAAATCTGGAATTTAAAGTTTGTATTTCAATTCCTATCTTTGTTTTGTAAAAGGGGGTTTGATAGAGGAGAGAGAAATAGGGGTTTGAATATTTGATGGAGGAGAGAGAAAAAGTATGGTTTAGTAAAGGAGAGAGAAATAAATATTAGAAAGAGAATGAGTGAAGTTGGGATATAGATATACTCATGGAGTTGGGATATGTATGAGGAGAGAATTTCAAATGATAAGGTAATAGCTTGAATTTCAAATTCTACTAATATAGGCTTTCAATAAGAATTTGGACAAATTCCATAATTTTAAATTCCATGCCATCCAAACAATAGATTTTATCCAAATCCAGAATTTGAAATAAAATCTTGCTATCCAAACATAGCATTAAAGCAATCATGAGGGTATTACGAATTTGCAAATCTAAGGTGTTTTCTCAAATGCTTTCTAGATTAAACCGTAAATTGGTTATCTTTATTCATATTTAGGGAAAGATGGATTGTAGTTCCTATAGAAACCACTCCTATATTTACTTCGTTCTTGGGCTCACCTAAATACCCCATGAGCCGAGAGTTTCATCGAGTTTTTGCCCAATTTCATTCTCCTAAATTGAACCAACTATGTCATACTTCTAATATCCCTTATTTATTCTTCGCTTTGGTTGTTACCTTTTGAAAGACCTAATGGGAGTGTGAGTTCTTTTTGGAAACCATTGATAACTCTTGAGGAGGACCTTTGGTTATAAGACGTTTATTCTGTAATTAGGGGGGAACTTGGCACGACAAATTCTAATTATTTTAAACGACGAAGATACATGAGTTATGAATTTTTGTATATTGTGAATTATGTTTCTGAGAATTATGAACTATGTTTCTGAAAAACTATGTATTAAGTTTCTTAGACTTTTAAATAGAGTTTTCTAAGAATTGTGAGTTAAGTTTATATAAAAGTTATGTTTTATGGGGGTAAGTAGTTCCGAGAGTAGTGACGAACAACAATTGTGGAGTGAGCTGCTCATTATGTATTGTGGAGCGGGTTTGCTCGTTTATTTGGGGGCCTAACTAGAAAGTCTTGCAAGTAAAACATAAAAGAGTAGGGAGACGTCTCTTAAAGGTTTGGAGATGAGGTGTAATCTTCTCCATTCGTGTTCCTTCCCAGAGTTAAAAATATTTTAAGTTTGAGTATGAAAAGAGCTTAAATGGTTGTTGAGAATGATATAATGGATATTCATGGATAGTTTTTATAGAAAATTACTAGATATACTCATGATATTACTGTTGCTTCAACTGTATTTAATAGAGAAAAGTATATTTGTGATTTACTTAAGTGAAAGTATTTGAGAAATCAATTATGTTTGTTTCGTTGAAGTAGCAGCCACCTTATTATTTTGGAATTGATGGGACTTGTATACCAACATAAGCTGACCTGTTTTGTTCTTTGAACCTGTCCTAGTGGGGGCAGATTCATCTGTTTTGCAGGATTAGAGGAAGTGTTTGAATTACCTCCTCTGTGCATATGTGAAGACATGATTAATGTATTTAATTCCGCTGCTATAAGATAATCTATTGTACACGATGATTTCTAGCAAGTTAAACATGTACTTCCGATTTATAATTTATGTGTTCGGGAAATGATGTAATAATTATTTTACTACAACTTTTTTTCGTAATATACTTGGATACTATGTGATTTCCTAAATTTTCCTAGCAGGAAAGGTGTGGAAGTCCGCCGAAATAGTCTCTCTAATAAGTAGCTTAACTCCGTTAGCAGTAATAGGTCTTAATTAAGCTGCTATTTAGAGCGGGTTGTTACATTAATGCTCTCATGTACATTCTTCTCTAATCTACCTTATTTTTTATATTTCATTATTATTATTCATATCCATGCTGATATGATTTAATGCTTTCATTACCGCACATGTTTATTTTTGTTAATCAAAGACCAAAATAAATGTTCTATTGCTATATTCATATAATTTGGACAATTAAATCAGGTTCCCTGTAATTTGATTGCTTAAATAACATGTCAACCAAAAATTTGTCTTTTATGTGTTTAATGAACCAACATAAATTAATTTCATATTGCATTAACATATTATTTGCACTTTCAGGATGACTGGTTTGCAGACCTCCCAAAGGTCAGAGCGGAGCACACCCTCCAGCTAATTAAGCCAGCTACCATAAAGGAAGTTCGCAGACCACTTTTAGTATGAAACCACGAAAATCACCGGGACCAGATGGAGCACCCCCCGGGTCTTCAAGAAATTTTGGAGTGAAGTATCAGAGCACGTGCTGGAGGCAGTTAACTCTTTCTTTATCAGAGGATATATGTTACGTGAAACAAACATAACATACATAGCCTTAATACCAAAAGTCTCGCAGCCATTGCAAGTGTCCCAATATCGGTTGATAAATCTCTGTAATACGATATATAAAATTATAACGAAAATCATGGTAAACAGGATGAAGATTGTTCTGCCATACTTAATCTCGGAGAACCATAATGCATTTGTACCGGGAAGACTCATGCAGGGCAGTTGCCTGTTAGCACACGAGCTAATCTCTTGGATGTCCAAAAAGAGGAGAGGGAAGGATTATTATGTGATTTTGAATACAAATCTCAATAAAGCGTATGATAGAGTCCGGTGGTATTTCCTATTACAAACATTATATTACGTGCGATGGGATTTCCGGAAATATGGTCTCAGTGGGTGCACTAGTGTATATCAACAGTAACCTTCTCCATCCTTGTCAATGGTACGCCATATGGACATTTCACATCGCGCGGGGGTTTAAGGCAAGGAGACCCGCTGTTCCCTTATCTGTTCCTCCTATGTATGGAAGTCCTCGGGAGGGCACTGAATAGAGCTCAAGTAGCTGGAGTCCTGCAAGGAATTAGGATAGCAAGATCAGCACCACAAGTAACACATCTCTTCTTTGCGGATGATGCGCTTTTTTTCTTCAGAGCGAAGGATAACTCCTGCCACTAGATGCGGAAATTGATAGACATGTTTTCCAGCTTGTCTGGTCAGGTGATTAGTGCAGAAAAGTCTTACATAAAGTTTTCAGCAAATACTCCAGAGGATATAAAGTAGTCATTGAAATGGGTAATTGGATTTTCAAATGAAAGATAAATAGGGAATTACCTGGGGTTTCCCATGGAGATAGACGGGAAGTCGGTTAATAAATTCCAACCCTTATTTGAGAAGATGGTGAAAGTACTCACCACCTGGAAATATACCCACCTATCCCCTCCAAGTAGACTATTGTTGATAAACTCCATACTAGTAGCCCAAATTTCCCACGTTATGTCTATCTACTTGTTACAAAAAACGGTGTTAAGGAAGATGACATCACTGATACTGCATTTCTGGTGGGCAGGAGTTACAAATAGCAAGCCTCTGTATTGGGTAAAATATGGAGAGCTAATAAAGCATAAACATGCAGGAGGGGTAGGACTTAGGGATGTAAGTGCTCTAAACAAGGCCCTAGTGTTCAAACAAGCATGGCGGATACATAAAACCCCCGACCTAATGGTGAGTCGTATCCTAAATGCGAAGTATTCTCAATCAGCAGTCTTATTGGGAAAGACTAATCAAGGAAAAAGGACGGCATCGTATGTTGTATGGTCGGCTATAAAGAGAGCTGCTGAATTGAAGGATAGAGTTGGGTATAGACTCGGGCGTGGGGATAGAGTTCTTGTTAGTGATAAGTTCTGGCTACAAGGGCCTAATGGGTACATGGTGGCTCAAGTAAGGAGAGGTAATGAGGCCCTTCTAAGCCAGCCCATTGCTGATCTCATGAAGCCAGATGGGTCTTGGGATACGAGGATGATCTATGAGGGATTCCAACGAGCCACAGCGAAGGCGATTCTCTCTACCCACATAGCGTCGGGTAATGATAAGGATGAAGAGATATGGATACCTAGCTTCGTCGAAAGGGGAATACTCTACTAAATCAGGGTATTGGACCCTCCTAAACGCACACCAAGAGCCTACAGCGAACATTTGGAACAGGGTATGGAGAACTAACATGTTTCCGAAGTGGAAGTATTTTGTCTGAAGAATGTTGAAATGCATATACCGGTTATGGTGGAACTAAGGAGGCGCAGAATCAATAGTGATCTAAACTGCAGAATGTGCAACCAAAAACGACAGACATTGGAACATCTCTTCAAGGATTGTTCTATTTCGCAACATGTTTGGGCAACATCCAACTTGGGGATAAGAGTGGAGTCGCAAAGCCAAATTCCTTTGCACGAATGGGTGGCTAACAATGCTTCTTATTTAATGACCCAAGGACCCGACATGCTGGGTATCTAGGTACAGTTCTTCATAATTTTATGGGTAATATGGCTTCACCGGTGTGAAATCTCCTTGAAAGGCACCCCATGTAGTCCGAATCGGATCCTGCAACTTATAGATGAGAATCTCATAAGATGGCAACACAATTATGTACGGACAGAAGGAACATAACAAGAAGCCTAAACAGGGTCATGACCACAATACCGCCAATACTCACGGCAACATGGGTTCTTGGGATTAACACGGTGGATCGAGATGAGATATGGTTGTAGGTAGATGGCGCCTGGAAACATCCCGACATGAGTAAAAAGGTTGAGTACTCTCGCGCTGCAACTGGTTGGGTGATGACTCAGGGAGATAGGAAGATCCAGAGGGGAGAATGTGTTTACGTGCTGTCTTCAATCCAAACGGAATTGTTGGCAATTCTAAGTGCTTTAAAACAAGGTTGCAGATACGGGATTAGCCTCAAGATCTTTACGGACTCAACATTAGCAATACATTACCTGAACAACCCGAGCTCAGTAACTATAAATCTAAAAGGTCTTATCCGCGACATAATATACTGGGCTTCGATATGTGCTAGTGTTAAAATGCGAAAAGTGGACAGGGCACAAGTCCATGAAGCCCATACAATAGCTGTAGATACTAGGAAATGTTATAAGGATGTTTTGTGACATGCTTGTTTTTGTTTTTTATTATGATTGCTTGGTTTTATCCAATGTCAAAAAAAAGGTGTCGAATAAGCCCTGTATCCATGTGTTAATCTCTTTCTTTCATCCTCATTTTTAAAGTAAATCCTCTTCTACACTCTTTACGACATAACCCATTAAATTGAGAAAGGAGGAAAAAGATGGATGGCTATGCGGTACCGCTGAAGTTGGAGCGGTGCTCTTTGCTTTCTTCTATACTCTCCACTAGCCTAAAGCGTGCACCACGGTTGCCCACCAGCGCCCACGTCAGCCCACCACCACTACAACTCCGCCTAAGTTCTTTAATTCCATACCTTTCAATTGTAAATTTTGAATGGTGGTAACGGAGTACATAATTCTTTAATTTCATACCTTTCAATGGTAAATTTTGAATGGAATTGATTTGCATTAAAGAGAATGCTCAATTTGAAGATATAATTTGAAGAAGCTGCTTATTTAATTTTCCTTCTTCATCTGCCTTTTTTTTCTTTTCTTTATCTGTATATTGAAACAGAATTCTAAGTGCTTGTTTGGTTGCAATGGAAATTATTTTTCCATAGGAATTTACAATTTGTGGGAATTTACTTCCTTTATGAAATTCTTAGGAATTAGTCTAAGTTGTTTGGTAGTCATAAGGGAAGTTGTAATTCATAGAAATTTATTTAGGATTTGTGAGTGACCAAGGGGAGGGTAGGTAAATCAATTCCTACATTTTGTGGGAATTTCAAATTCCCATGAATTTTCATTGCCCCTATTTTTCCTACTTCCTGTCAACCAAACAACTATCCAAATCACAAAGTCATTGGAATTTCTATTGCCTACATAATTTCATGTATACCACACAACCACTAAGGTTGTCCTCTAATTTATTTAGAACTAATAGAGAATATACCCAAAATATTCTCTGCCTAGATTGAGGATATATTTTTATGAATCTTGTTACACTAGTGGAAAAAAATGCAAGGGCTGCGGTGTAAGGGCTGCGTTTTTTAAAAACGCTGCCCTTAATAGTGAAGGGCTGCGGTTAGCCCAAAAACGCACCCTAAATTAAACCCTAGCGCTCCTTTACTCTCCCTCATTCTCTCTCCTCCCCTGCCTCTCTCCTCCCCTACCTCTCTCCTCTCTCACAATCTCCTTCCCTGCCTCTCTCTCTTCGACCTCGGCTAGAGTTCGCCGCCAAAGCACACCAACAGCAGCGACGCAACACAACAATCCTTCCCTGCCTTTCTCTCTTCGACCTCGGCTAGAGTTCACCGCCAAAGCACACCAACAGCAGCGACGCAACACAACAAAATCTTCGTCGACCTCCGTTCCTCCGCCTACGAAATCTTCATCGCTGCCTGCCGCACTTTCTCCGGCAAATCTCTCTCACCCTCCTTCCTTCTCTCACACCAACAACACAACAATTTCGCTATCATCCCTTCTTCGACGACTCCATTGCCGAATTTCCGCCGGAATTCTCCCAAGTTTCTCTCTCTCTCTTAATTAGGGTTATCGTCACTTCGAAATTGAAATAATAAAAAATTAGGTTGAATCGAACAATTCGTTTCCTGTTGTCATCTTTTGCTACGAAATGTCAAAATCTAATATTTATGATGCTAATTGTTTGTTCATCAAAATTTATCTGTTTGAAGGACATATTTGATCTTCTTAATTTTGAATCAATTGTCATTCTCTAGTAATTTTTGGAGTTTAATTCTCTTCACGTGGCATTTAATTTCTCTCTCTCAAGCCGACGCAACAACAAAGAACACCACGCAGCCACTCCTCGCGCGCACCAACAACGAACACCATCACACCAATCGCCGTCTCGTCGCCTTCGTCGTCGCTTCCGTGGTCGCCGCTTCGTGGGTCGACATTTAGTTTCTCTCGTCGCTGAAGTTTTTTTTTTTAGTTCAAGTTCAACTTTGTCTTCGATTAGATGTTAGGTAGCAGTTGCTCTCAATCTTTTGTTTTTCTTGAAATTATGTTGTATTGTAGGTTTTTAATGGTGATAATAAGATTTAAATTATGATTATGATTAGATACTTGCTAATTAGGTGTTAGGTGTTTAGCATTTGCGTAGCTTTTCAATATTACAGTTTATGGTGTAAATTTCTTGATATATTTAGAAGTAAAAAAATGCAAAAAAAAAAAAAATTATTTTTGTTTTGGTCAAAAGGGCTGCGGTTATGGTCAAAAGGGCTGCGGTTATGGTTTTGACCGCAGCCCATTGTACAAAGAAGGGCTGTGGTTTAGGTCCAAAAACGCAGCCCTTCCAATATGGAAGGGCTGCGTTTTTTGGCCTAAACCACAGCCCTTGGTAGTGAAGGGATGCGGTCAAAACCGCAGCCCTTCATTATTGCCGAAGGGCCGCGGCCAAAAGCGACCCTTAGGGTCAGCTTTTTGCATGACCCTTCCTTATTTTTCCACTAGTGTTAGTTTTCTTATATGACTAGGACTATCATTGTAACCCTATAAATATTAATAATGGAATACAATAGAACCAGAGAGTTTATCTTATCTTACATGGTATCAAGAGCACGTTGAGATCTTTGGTGAAATCTCAGAAATATTATTCTCCTACCGGTGGGTTTGAGTTTTAAACCCACCGGTCGGATCTTTCCCCTCAAAGTTGAGATTTTTTCATTGTAGTATTGTTCTGCGTATGGTTGATCCGTTGGTGGTATTTAGTTCGGGTGGCATTTTTTTTTGGTGGTTGTGCTGAGTATACAAGCTTGATGGCACTTTTCTTAGTCGGTTACCTTTGCCCTTTCTGGCCATCAACACATCCACCCGAGGTTACGTAGACCATGTTTGTTAATTGTTGCTACCATCATTATTTCATTATTTGGGGGTTTGTTGTTTTAGTTTGTGTTTTACCGCAACATACGTTGCTAGTGCCTGCTTCCGCCGCTGCACTTTTAAGTTGGTTTGCAACGGGGTTGTTTCGTATTACACTACTCCATCGCTTATGGCTTATTTTCTCTGGAAGAAAATTTTAAAATATTAGTATATTGTTTTTTTCAGACCAAAACACCATTGTTTATATCAACGTTGCCTAACACAGCCCCAACCACCTCCACTATTGGATATTTCTTCAACTCATCATAGCAGTTGAAGCCGTATTCCTCGTGGGTGTAGCAACAAGGTTTTCAATTATGTGTTCTACTATTTGGAGTTCTCTGAACGTGTTGTTCCTCCGTAGTAACACAAGTTTTAGTTCCAGTGCCCTTTCTGCCATCTTCTTCCCGTTTGCAGCTCCGTTAGCGCAAGGCTTGTCACTCGAAGTTTGTGCAAGGCAGCTCCTCCCAGTTGTGTTTGGTTTGATCTATTTTTCCAAAATTCAGATCTGATGTTTTTTTTTCCTTTTGACTGTCCAAGTGGGACATTTAGTATTTTAGTTGTTTCCTATTCGGAATATATTTAGTGGTAGCGTCTTTTAGTGGTAGCCTCTTTTAGTGGTAGTCTCTACTTTTGTTTCTCCAACAGCAATAATGCCTCCTCGACGATAACCTTATCTTCGGCTCCGCAACTTAGCCCAAATTTGCAACTCGCGCGCCCTTCTCCTTTGGCCAGCAGCGCTCTCCTCTCCTCTCCGTAGATTGTGGTTGTTGCTTCCGTCATCATTATTAGGTTACTGTTTCTCCATTTGATCTTGGGTTCTCACACTGTCCTTCATCGTTTGATGCATGATACAGATCCAGTCTCAGCATCTGACTTTCTCCCGCTCCGACTGAAGGGGTGTGACAGAGAATATACACTGAATATTCTCTTTCCAGATTTGGGATATATTTTTAAAAAATATTATTTTTACGAATCTTGTTAGTTTTTCTAATATGATTAGGACTATCATTGTAACCCTATAAAATATTGATCAATAGAATACAATAGAACCAGAGAGTTTATATTATCTAAGAAGAACCTCCATTGATGAGCAGTGATAAGACCAAGAAGATTTTGGTCTTTCAAAAACGTGTAAAATTGCAATGTTAAGAGACAAAGTAAAACTCTGGAAGAGGATTTTGGTTGTGTTGGGACTACAAACCCTTTATTATGCCGTAAAACTACATCAGGAAGATCAAGAAAAAAACACCATGTAAGCACGACAACACCACATCAGCAGCCACGTCAGAGGGTTGGCAACCCTAAGGTCAGCCTATCACTTCCCTAATCTTAATGAACATCTATTTATTGCACACACTACACTTAAGTGTTACATTTGCACTCCTCATTGCGCCTGAAGTAGCCATTCAAGCAGTTGCAATCAATTCGATTTCAATCAATTAAATAAATGATGTTCATTATTGATGTTCCTTTTCCATGATTGTGCTTCGATGAGTTTTCAATTTTCGGATCTCTCATTTTTATTATAAGAAATAAGAAACAAAGATGAGAAGGTTGTGGTTCTAATATTGTGACTTGTGAGTCTAAATTTTAACATGTTCTTGCCTATTTTCAACGAAAAATGATGCTTTAAGCCCATATACCCAAAAAAAATCTGAAACTTTTTAGCCTATTTTACGAAACAAAACTCCAAACAAGATAATAATAAAAATTTCATTTGTGGTCAAATTAGGTTCAAATGAGTACAAAGAAGAATTAGTTAGCAGTTAGCACCGTGTTTGCGGCAGGAAGAGACGGAAAGACAGTGCTTACAATGCATATACTACGTCCATTTCACAATACATGCAACATTTTTTATTTGGACATTATTTATCAACCAATTTTGACAATTTTTCTCTCACCATTATGTAGAAAAAACATAGTGAAATGGGATCTTGTTAAATTCGCCTCAATACGAAGATTCCAAATATCAACTTTTTATAATTTTTACTTATACACAATTAGAGATATTAATGTCCAAAGAAGCGTATTGGAGTACGTGAAAAAGCAAATGCTACGAGTATTGTGAAATGAACTAGTAATATATATATATCAATTATGGAAGCAGATAAGGTAATTCTTTTTCTTATGAACTGAATTTAAATTCAATCCCCTAGTTTATAATAATACTAAGATCTGTTAAGATAATTCTATAATTTCATATAGGATGTATGCTATCTTAATTATGCTTTCCCCGATTAAGTAAAATCATGCTTAGAAAACAAGAGACAATTGGTAGTAGGAGCCCATTTAGCCATTGAAAAATGAGAAGGCGTTGAGGGCGTGATGCATAAAATCTATGTGGTGAGGTTGAAAAGTATGAATTTCTTTAATTTTGCTTAAGTGCTTAAGGGTTGCAAAGCGGATTAGCAGTACTTATATGAAAGCTGATAGAATTGTTATTAACTGATTAAGGTTTATTATGAGCAAAGGGATTGAGTCTAAAAGAAAGTTCATACAGAAAAGAATATTTACTTGTACAATTTACATGCTTATTTACTTGTTTGGTCTAGTATGAAAACACAAATAAGAAACGTTAAAGAACATATAGAAATGAGAGAATTTATGTTAAAATTTCAGATCAGGATTCTACAAGATAAAATAGATGAATTTGAAAACTATTTATTTGAAGCCTATAGAAGAAATAATGATGAAATGAAAGATGCTTTAATAAAATATTTAACTGATCTACAGAATAGGAAAAATAAATACTTAAAGGATAAAATAGAACTTAAAGATTTACAAAACTCATTATATATATGACGAACAAATCACAAATAGAAAAAGCTATAAGAAAAGCTAATTTCCAATATTTTATATCAACTATGCAATCTGATATTAAAAATTTGGAATTAAGAAATCAAAAACAAATAGCTATCATTAATAAAATACAAATATTAGAACGAGCAACATTAAATGATAATTATAATTATGAAGAAATCGAAAAAGAGTTAAAACCTTTTGATAATCAAATAGAGCTACTGAATATTCAAATTAAAGAACAGGAAGATAAATCTAAGCAAATACCTGAAGATTATATTACCAAATTAGATAGAAAATCAAGCATGTGTGTATGAGATTGTTTCCCCATGGACAAGAAAACACAAGTTTAGGGGTGAGATTGTTTCCCCATGGAGAAAAGAACACAAACTTGGGGGTTGAAATTTCCTCCCCATGGAGATTTAAGGGTGCTTCCCTTGTAACATTACACTTAAAATTTATTCTCATTACCACCAAAATTAAAACAATATATGAAGCTTTATGCACTATCATAAAAACTCCTATATGGATAAACCATAAAGAGTTAAACACTTTGATCCTATCTCAAAGTCGAGCATACATCCATGATGCTATTGAAACTATTAAATCCTGGATATGGAGCTTGCTTCACCCAGATCAGACACCAACTACAAGGTATATTCCTCGAGATTTTATGACACCAGATACCTTGAAAAAATATTGCAGCTGGATGCAACAAGTTAACAATCATGCATGTAAAATGTGTGGAAGTAAACAAATTACTGTACAAATCATCGAAGATATGGACAGCAGTGAAGATATAGCTGAATCATCTAGCACAGTGGCATCTACAGCGGAGAAAGAGCATATCCTGCAAACATAAAACACCTGTCAATAATAATAGCAATAATGAAGATAAGCATTGTAAAAATGTAACAGCTGTATTAGAATAAGTCCAAAAGTTAGACGAAAGATATTCAGTTGAATGTTTAACACCTGGAAAGTATGTGAATAGTAATTTTACTTTTACTGTAGCAAATAGTAAATGAAATAGAAATGTAATTTTGTACGAACACCAAAAATGTTCGCTTATAAATAGAATAGCTTTGATGCTGCTAGGGGCATCAGCATCGCACCATTCCACTATATCTCCTCTTTCTCTCTCTAAATTCCCTTCTCCTTGAAATAATTCCGCAAGATCCCTAAGTTGGTATCAGAGCAAGGCAAAGTTTACTGAGCAGGATTATCAGAGCAAAGATAATCAAAGTTAAGATATTTGTCTATCAAATATGGAAGCAGATATGGTATATTTCTTTCTTATGAACTAATTTAAATTCAATCCCCTAGTTCATAATAAAACTGAGATCTGTTAAGATGAATCTATAACTTCAATATAGGATGAGTACTATCTTAATTATGATTTCCCCGATTAAGTAAAATCCTGCTTAAAAACCAAAAGACAATTGGTAGCAGGAGTCCGATTAGCCGTTGAGAATGAGAAGGCGTTAAGAACGTGATGCATAAAACCTATGTGGTGAGGTTAAAGAGTATGAGTTTCTTTAATTTTGCTTAAGTGCTTAAGGGTTGAAAACCGGATTAGTAATACCTATATGAAGGCTGATAGAATTGATGTTAACCGATTAAAGGTTTATTAGGAGCAAATGGATTGAGTCTACAAAGAGTTCATAAAGAAAAAGAAGAAAAATTTAAATTCATTTAGACAATGAAAACACAAATACAAAATTATAGAGAACATATAGCAATAAGAGAATTCTCTTTCAACCTTAGAATTAGAAATACAAATAGAAAAATAAATGATCTTAAAAACTATTTATATGAAGCATATAGAAGAAAAGATATTGAAACAAAAGATGCTTTAGTCCAAATAATAATAAGAAAAAAACAAAAACTAAGAAAACTTTTAGAAGGCAAAGTAGAACTTAAAAATGTAGAAAAGTCGTTATATATATGACAACTAAGTCACAAATAAAAAAGGCTGTAAGAAAAGCTAATTTCAAATACTTAATGTCAACTATACAATCAGATATTAGACATTTAGAAATAAGAAATCAAAAAAGAATGGCAATCATAAACCAAATACAAATTCTAGAAAAGGCAAGATTAAGTGATAACTATGATGAAAACGATATAGAAAATCAAATAAAAAACATAGATGATCAAATAGAACTACTAAACATACAACTAAAAGAACAGGTAAAAGAAGCTGATAAAATAGAAAATGACTATATTGAATATACTATAGGGAGGAGATCAAGCTTATACATATGAGTGAACTACAACAAGACAGAAATCTAGTAACTAATTTAAAAGTAATAAATACAAACATAGGATGGCAAGATTAAAGAAGAAAAAACCGAGTCTAGCAATACAAAGGTCCCGATGGAACTAGAAGAACAAGGTTATAAAATCCTAGATAAGAAAATAATTAAAGAATATTCCCAGTTATTTCCAGAATTACTTTTGAGAAAAAGAATAGTAGTTGAATATCAAAGAATAGTTGAACAACTAGATTAATGAATAAAACTAAAAAGATTATTAATACAGAAATAATAAGATATCATGATGGTCCATTTAAAATACATAAAACAAATCAAGATAGACAATTTGCAGAAATTATGGAAGGACGATTATACTTAGTAAAAGATAGAAAACAAATTATACTAGAAACCGAATTTGAAAGAGAAAGAAGATTAGCTAAAGAAAATGATTTAGTGCTAATAACAAATATAGAAAGTAGTAATCAAGAAACTAAAACGATAAATGACATATATAAAAAATTAGAAAAGTTAGAAAGAAAATATGATGAACGAATGAGAAAAATGGAAAAATCTATCAAAATAATACATATTAATACTAAACAAATATTAGATAAGGTTTATAGAGTAGAAAGTAATTTTAATGAAGAAATACAAAATCTTAAAATAGAATACAATAATAGGTTTAATAAAATAGAAGAACAACTCATACTTAATACAAAAGATAAGACTGAAATATCAGAAATTCATGAATCAGATAATGAAACAATAAACAATACTCCCTCCGTCCACTAGTAGAATAATTGCTTATTGCTGCGGTGGTATTGCTGCGGTTTTACCCATTCGCAGCAATATATCACGTAAAAAGAAAAGGTAAAATATAAAATAACCATATTGCTGCGGTTTCGGTCGAAAACCGCAGCAATATATGTCAACGGGAGATTTTCAAAATTATTTGACCAATTTGACTGAAATCTATTGCTGCGGTTTTAAAAAAAACCGCAGCAATAGATTAAAATATTAATATTTTAATCTATTGCTGCGGTTTTTTTAAAAAACCGCAGCAATATAAACGAAACCCTAAAAAAAAAACCTAAATCTAACCTAATATAAACGAAACCGCCCTCCCTCAGACCGTCTCTCTCATTTCTCCCTCACATCTCTCATCTCTCATCTCTCATCTCTCATCTCTCCCTCACATCTCTCATCTCTCCCTCACACACATCACCGATCTCCCTCTCTCTCCGATCTCCAAGTCTCCAACAACTCAGATCTCCCTCTCTCTCCGATCGTCATCACCGATCTCATCTCTCACTCACATCACCGATCTCCCTCTCTCTCCGATCTCCAAGTCTCCAACAACTCAGATCTCCCTCTCTCTCCGATCGTCATCACCGATCATCACCGACCTCGACTCCGATCTTCGCGGTCGCCCGCGGCGCAACACAAACGCTCGGTCATCACGGACCTCGACTGCGGTTTCCTCATCTTCGCATCATCTTCGCCGCATCTCCTCCTTCATCCT
Source organism: Beta corolliflora (assembly GCA_947648045.1). NCBI lineage: Eukaryota > Viridiplantae > Streptophyta > Magnoliopsida > Caryophyllales > Amaranthaceae > Beta > Beta corolliflora. The sequence goes on from CANSZD010002338.1 coordinate 356,376, forward strand.
CTCTCTCTCACTCGTTCCATTTGCGATTTCTCTACATTATCGTTTTTTGATTTTTTTGTGATTTTTTTCGTTTTTTTTTTTCGTTTTTTAGATCCGTTTTTAGGGTTTTTTTTATTTTTTTCGTTTTTTTAGATCCGTTTTTTAGATTTTTTTGTTTTAGGATTTTTTTTGATCTTTTTTGTTTTTTAGATCGGTTTGAATCGTTTTTTGATTTTTTTTGATTTTTTCGATTTTTTTTTTTCGTTTTCTTATTTTTTTTTGGTTTTTTAGATCTGTTTTTAGGAATTTTTTTGATTTTTTTCGTTTTTTTATATCTGTTTTTAGATTTTTTTGTTTTAGGATTTTTTTTTTGTTTTTTAGATCAGTTTGAATCGTTTTTTGATTTTTTATTTTTATTTTTTTCGGTTTTTTTTTTCGTTTTTCTTATTTTTTTTCGTTTTTTAGATCTGTTTTTAGGATTTTTTTTGATTTTTTTCGTTTTTTTAGATCTGTTTTTAGATTTTTGATTTTTCTTTGATTTTTTTCGGTTTTTTTTTTCGTATTTCTTATTTTTTTCGTTTTTTAGGATTTTTTTTTTATTTTTTTCGTTTTTTTAGTTCTGTTTTTAGATTTTTTGTTTTAGGATTTTTTTTGATTTTTTTAGTTCAGTTTCTTCTTTTTTGTTTTTATTATAATTTTTGTAATTAGTCATTAAGTTGTTGTAATTATGTAATAGTTGTTTTGTTATTTTTGCTTTTTCATTTTACTTTTTGAATTTTTGTATTATTTATGTAATTAGTTTTTTTAGCTTTATATATTAATGAAATTAATGTTGTTTAATCTTTATTTGTCTGCGAATTTGGTGGATAGTGGATGGGTTAGTTGCATGGTTTTAAGCTTTTAAATTTAATTGCGAAATTCCAAAAAAAAAAAAAATTTTTTACCTGTACCAGGACCTATTGCTGCGGTTTTGGGATATAACCGCAAAGAATAGGGTCCTACTATTCTTTGCGGTTTCTAGCCAAAACCGCAAAGCAATACGTTTTACGTTTTTAATAAAAAATAAATATATTCTTTGCGGTTTTGGCTAGAAACCGCAAGCAATATGTTCAAATATTCTTTGCGGTTTAAAACCGCAAAGAATATATTAATTACATATTCTTTGCGCCCTTTATTCTGCTTGAATAAAACCGCAAAGAATAGGCCACTTAATGACCGCAGCAATAAACAATTATTCTACTAGTGGTCCCAGAATACTCTTTACACTTTCCTTTTTCATCTGTCCCATAATACTCTTTACACTTCTATTTTTGGATATGACCCACTATTATTTTAATCCTTGTACCTTTTAAGCATTGGCCCACTCTCTCTCCTCCAAATAAAATAATATCACTCCTACTACCCACCAACTCTAACCATGGCCCACACTCTCTCTCCTTAAAATAAAATAATACTACTTTTACTAACTACTAACTCCTATCACATCTACTTTTCAATTAAATAACAATTGATAACCAAACAACAACTTATCATCTAAAACTACGTGCATTGATAAGTGTCAAGAGTATTTTGGGACGGATGGAGTAATACATTAGAAGTCCTAAATACTGAAATAGAAAGACCTGAAGTAAACAATATAGAAGAAAATAATGAAGAATGTAATTCTGAGCAATCTAGTCAAGAGTTTAGATATTCAAACTACGTAGAATCAGATTTTAATTCAAAAAAGGATAAAGACATTAATGCAATAACAGAAGATGACGATTACGTTCATATGGAAACCAGTAGACATTATAAACCTACATTTAAAAAGAAAAATTCTAAGCATAACTATAGAACTAATGAATATATATGGAAATATCGAAGAAAGATAGAAGATACCTATATACCAAAGGATAATCAACAAGGAGATACATTAAATTTAGACTGTTCAATAAATGTTGATTTAGATATACAAAATTGGGTAGCTAAAATAAATGCAAGATTAATAGAAGCAAAAATACCAGTTAGCATGGCAGCCAATTATATTGAGGGCACAATAACAGGAATAGTTAGAAATTATTTAACTCATATAGGAACAACTGATCAAATAGAACTAAGAAGTACTAAAATAGAAGGACAAGATATGACAGATTCAACACAAATGTTGAAAAAATATGAACTTACAATTAGAAGAGAATTTGAAAATTTAAATGCAGATTTAAAACACACAGAATCAAAAAAGGAATATAGTAAAACTCAGTTATATAATATAGAAATATGTTCTATGTGTCCGGAAGATATCAACAAATACAATTGTGCTTTTCAAATGAATTATTATGAATTAGGAACCGAAACACCTGAAGAATTAGCTATATTTAGAAAATTATATTTTGAAAAATTACCAATACCTATAAATACTATGGTACAAGAAGCATATGCCAAAGAACCTAAATCAGGAACTTTAGGAGAACAAATATCATTTTTAAAAACTTGGTACCGAAATTATTGTATAGAAATTAATAATCAAAAAGCATTTAGAAAACAAGCTAAAATAAGTAATTGTTGCGAAAATATGAAATACCAAAATTTAGATGTCACTAATTAAATAAAAGATATAAAACTAAACAACCTAAAGCAAGACATAGAAGATATAAACGGTTTAAATCATATGGAAAATATAGACATAAAAAGAAATCAAATAAGAATTACTTTGTTAAAAGAAAAATTTATAATTATGCTAAAAATCCCAAAAAAATATAGATGCTGTAATTGTGGACAAATAGGCCACATAGCAAGAGAATGTAAAACCAAAATAAATAAAAACAATAGTAAAAATAATAAAAATATAAATTTTATAGAATTACATATAGCTGAATATGAAATAGGGAAAACTAATATACCACCAGATGAACAAATATACGTCTTAGAATACGAAAACGGATAATAATGAAATTAATGAAATAATAAGTAGTGAAGAAGAAGATAACTTTGGAATCGACGGTGATGAATAAAGAATTACAGGAAGCAGACTATGATGAAGATATTACTGTACATATAGATATAACTTTGTTGTTTTCTTATTATTATTTGGACTAAAGCATCTTTTGTTTCAATATCTTTTCTTCTATATGCTTCATATAAATAGTTTTCAAGATCATTTATTTTTCTATTTGTATTTCTAATTCTAAGGTTGAAAGAGAATTCTCTTATTGCTATATGTTCTCTACAATTTTGTATTTGTGTTTTCATGGTCTAAATGAATTTAGATTTTTCTTCTTTTTCTTTATGAACTCTTTATAGACTCAATCCCTTTGCTCCTAATAAACCTTTAATCGGTTAACAACAATTCTATCAGCCTTCATATAGGTATTACTAATCCGCTTTTCAACCCTTAAGCACTTAAGCAAAATTCAAGAAACTCATACTCTTTAACCTCACCACATAGGTTTTATACATCACGTCCTTAACGCCTTCTCATTCTCAACGGCTAATCGGACTCCTGCTACCAATTGTCTTTTGGTTTTTAAGTATGATTTTGCGGAATTATTTTAAGGAGAAGGGAATTTAGAGAGAGAAAGAGGAGATATAGTGGAATGGTGCGATGCTGATGCCCCTAGCAGCATCAAAGCTATTCTATTTATAAGCGAACATTTTTGGTGTTCGTACAAAATTACATTATTATTTCATTTACTATTTGCTACAGTAAAAGTAAAATTACTATTCACATACTTTCCAGCTGTTAAACATTCAGCTGAATATCTTTCGTCTAACTTTTGGACTTATTCTAATACAGCTGTAACATTTTTACAATGCTTATCTTCCTTATTGCTATTATTATTGACAGGTGTTTTATGTTTGCAGGATATGCTCTATCTCCGCTGTAGATGCCACTGTGCTAGATGATTCAGCTCTATCTTCACTGCTGTCCATATCTTCGATGATTGGTATAGTAATTTGTTTACTTCCACACAATTTACATGCGTGATTGTTAACTTGTTGCATCCAGCTGCAATATTTTTTCAAGGTATCTGGTGTCATAAAATCTCGAGGAATATACCTTGTAGTTGGTGTCGATCCGGGTAAAGCAAGCTCCATATCCGAGGATTTAATAGTTTCAATAGCATCATGGTTGTATGCTCGACTTTGAGATAGGATCAAAGTGTTTAACTCTTTATGGTTTATCCATATAGGAGTTTTTATGATAGTGCATAAAGCTTCATATATTGTTTTAATTTTGACAGCCCTTTTTTCTCGAAGAATATCTGGTATATCATTGATATTTTTTTCTGGCTAAGCCATAACTTTTTCTGGGATAATGTAACTGGTAGTACATCCCATTTTGATAACTCGTAAGCTTTGCTTTATTTCTTGCAAACTAACTTCGCCTGTGGCGGTATAACACCTTACAAAAATCATAGGGGATTTTGTAAGTTGTATATAATTCTTAGCTGCTTTGTATAAGCTTGGAATTGAAGATAATTCATCTCCACTCATTGTGTATACCGAATTTAACAACCCATAATCATAGGCTGCTTTTACTAAATTCGCATTACAACCAGGTAATGCTATTAATTTATTTATCTTTTTTAGAGGATTGGTAACATATCCTCTTTCTATTTCAGCTTGGTTATCTCGGATGATAACTTCAGGGACTGTGTTTAGTTTATTTGCGATAATAAGGAAATTGGCTATATACTGGCGAACCATAGGGGTCATAGTTTGTTTTGTACCGAGGGTTAGTTTTTCTTTAAAGGAAGTGGTATCTGGTACTAGGCTAGGAAAATCTGCTTCATTGATAACTGGTTTGGGGTTAATGGCTTGATTTGGATAAAATTTTTGTAAAGACATGCTTCTCTTGAAAGGAGAATTAATTTTTTTTTGTAATAAATTTGCTTTTGTAATTTTGGCTAGTGCCAATATCTGCTTGCTCCATATTAGGATTGCTGGAAGATACTTCTCTTTTCATAGAAGCGAGTTCTTCCAATAGCTTTTTGACTTGTATCTTGAGCTCCTGATTTTCGAGAATCAATTGGTGAGCTATTTCTGGAGAGATAATCTGCATAGCAATTTTCATCAGTCTTTAATAATTCAACAGACAATTCATATTGATTAATGTCGGCTATTATTCTATTTATTTCTTTTCTTGTAATAGAGTCTTGTAATTTTTGAGTTAACCAACTCCTAACAGTTTTATTATTAGTTCTAATTATAAATTTACTATAAACAATGTAACATTCAAATTTTTTGATTCCATATCTTACTGCTTTTAATTCTTTTATTTATGTCCCAATTGATTTCATTTGCCTAAAAAGTTCCTGAATGATATCTACATATATATTCTTTTTTATCATTTTTGTATCTGTACTTTAATACTGCTCCATAACCATTGTTGGTTTCACTAGCATCTGTTTCAACTATCCATGTAAATTCCTTATCTTCATCAGGAAAACTCAGCTTTGGTAATTTTCTGACTAATTCTTTAATTTTTTCTAAAATTTTTGTGTCAATATTTTCCTATCTAAAATCATAATCTTTCTTTAATTTTTTAGTAAGTGGTTCAGTATATTTTGATAATTTTGGTACAAATTCCCTAACTTGATTTAATCGGTAAACAACAATTCTATCAGCCTTCATATAGGTATTACTAATCCGCTTTTCAACCCTTAAGCACTTAAGCAAAATTAAAGAAACTCATACTCCTTAACCTCACCACATAGGTTTTTATGCATCACGTCCTTAACGCCTTCTCATTCTCAACGGCTAATCGGACTCCTGCTTCCAATTTTCTTTTGGTTTTTAAGCATGATTTTACTTAATCGGGGAAAGCATAATTACGATAGTACTCATCCTATATTGAAGTTATAGATTCATCTTAACAGATCTCAGTTTTATTATGAACTAGGGGATTGAATTTAAATTAGTTCATAAAAAGAAATATACCATATCTGCTTCCATATTTGATACGCTCAAGTTATACGATATTTTTGTGGTATTTTAGGTACACTTTGCTAGGGGATTTATTTGTAATTGTTAATGTTGCATGTAAATCGACCTTAGCGGAAGTTCGGAATTTTATATATTAATTATTGTTAAAGTTGTAAGTTCCGAGCTTTTGGAAGCATGAATGGTTCCACAACATCGTCTCACCAACCAAGCTCCGCCACAACCAAGCTCCAAGCAAGCCAGCACAAGCATCGCCCATGCGCGCGCCCAGCAGCACCCAGCCCAGCTCGCCCATCGCAGCAAGCACTACCGCAAGCCTTGCGTGCGCCCAGCAGCATGCTCGCCCAGCGATCCCGCATCGCCAGCCTAGCGCGCGCTCGAGCCAAGCTGCCCAGCACAAGAGCATGGTCGCACCTCGCGACCTGCCTTGCTCGCACCTCGCGAGATCCCTCGCACGGTGCGACCTCTTGGCTTGGCCCAGTTCTTCAGCTCGTGTTGGAAGGCAGAGTACTCTTCGCACGGTGCGACCAGACTCGCACCTCGCGACCCCTAGGTCGGTCTAATTGTCGGCTGATTTTTGAGCTTTAGTATAAATACTAAACTTGATTTTTGGACCTAGGGGGCAGCAGCCACAAGGAGAGGGAGTCTCCAAAACTCCACTCCTCTCTTGTTGTCTTCTCTTTTAGTTTTTATTTTCTAGTTTAGTTTTTGTAGATTTCAATTATGGGATTGGCTTATGCTATGCCGATTGTAGCTTGAACCGTTCTTGAATGAGATTAATATGGAGCTTCAAGCATTATTGTGAGATCTTTCCTCTCTATTTAGTTTCTTTGATTATGGTTTAATTTCTATGCTTGCTTTCTATGATTTTTGCATGATTATGCTAGGAACGTTACTAGTTTGATTGTGTAATTAATCTAATGCTAGATTTAAGAATAGAATCGGATTGTTTTATTCTTTTATCAATTGGTAGCAAACTAGGAAGTAACTTAGATGCAGATCGTCTTGGTTATTTCTTGGGGAAATTGAATCAACTGTTGAATGTTTATCGCTTGTATGACGTTAGCGAGTCCGTTGGTTCTCTCGTGTTTATTGCTTTGCTATTGGATTGAACTTAGACGCGATCGGACTAGGTTATCCTTTAGTTAGGGTTTTATAGTCACGCTGATCGTGCTATTCAACTAAGAATAAGGAGAATGCGAGATTAATTCTCAACAATAGATAATCATGGAAATAATTAGAGTGGAGGTTCAAGGATCGATAATGAATTGAAGTGAATGTTAATCAGATTCAAGATCTTTCCATATTGATTTCTCATTTTGTTTATATGCTAGTTAGTTGTAGTTTATTTATAATCTACTTGAAACCCCCCTTGTTATTAGGTTTCTCGGCCCTTAGCTTAATCTAGGTATTGAATCCCGCTGAGTATTAAACTCGTCCCTGTTTCCCTGTGGATACGACCCCTACTTCCATTATACTTGCTTAGTGTAAAAGAGAGTAGGAGAAATTTTATCTTTGGCCGGGTGCGGTGCACACGACACATCCGCGCCCGCCCAAATTTTGGCGCCGTTTTGCGGAAACGGTGTTACTAGTTTGTATTTAGCGTGATTTTTGGATGGTATTGCTTGTGCTCTTTGTTTTTGGTTGGCCACTCATATAAATAATTCCCTTTTTGTTTTAGTTTCTAGTTTTCATCTTCCATTCAGCTCTATGTATTTCACTTTTGTATTTTGGACAAGAAGCATGGAACTTGTTGCTTAAACTCTCTTGGGAATGGTTGATTGAAGCTTTTGACGGTTTATTGTAAGATTTACTCTATATCTTGGTTATTGTCTAGCTTTAAATACTTATATTAATGGTCATGACTTGGATTAGCTAGGAGTACTACTAGTTGATGTTTGTTGTTGACTTAATGCTAGGTTTTGGATATAATCTGATGTTATATGCTCAACCATGTTGTAGTAAGCTAGGTATTAACGATGCATTGCAAGAGTTCTTCTCAATCAATTTTGCAGGTACTTGAAGTGGAGATTGACATGGAACCACCATTGTCACACATGGAACACAAGCCCAATGATTAAGCTTAAGGTACTAAGTCGAGCCAACGACTTTAAACAATAGCGCTTCTCGGGAGGCAACCCGAGACCCCTCTTATTTTCTTTCTTTTCCTTTATTTTCTCATCAAATTTCCACCACCACAACAAATTTTCTTTCACCCACCGCCCACCCACTAAAAAGATCCACAACCAATCTTAATCCGCTTGGAACCAAAATCCACAAAAGAAAACCCGTTGGGAGGAGTTCAATAGCTAGGAGTTGGTAACACTAGAGGATTGAGATTGTTAATGTTTCTTTTCGATCTCTTAAGCTAGGTGCAAATCTCAAAAATTCAAAACTTTTGAACTTGTCATTTGTTTGAGTGATTCGAGGGAGAGGGTTGTGAGTTGATTTATGAGATTTGAGTTGGTGTTGTTAAGAAATTTGAGTTTGACGGATTGTTTGGTCATGAGTTTTGAGCATTCGATCTTCGATTTACCCGATTTTCGATTTTCTCCCCCCATTTTCAGTTTACTTTTTCTTCTAATGGTCGACACATTGAGGACAATGTGTAGTTTAAGTAGGGGGGAGGGTATTCTCATTCTCATGTATCTATGTTGTATATATTACTTTTAATTTGAAATGAAAAATGAAAAAAATAAAAAATAAAAAAATGATGATGAAGTGAATCCCGCTGAGTTGAAAACCCGCAAGGGCGGGCGACTCGGGCAAAAATTGGGGGCTCGGATAGGTCGAAAACCCGGGCCTATGCAAAAAAAAGAGCTAGTTGAGCGGGTGAGTTTTGTGAGCCGGAAAAAGAAGAGAGATGGAAAAAAATGTGAGAAGCTAGGATGAAAACCCGAAAGGGCTCCTAGGCAAAATGAGAGATTAAGAGAGAAATTTGTATTTGGAAAACTCATTTGCCGGAGTTGGTGTCATAAGGCGGAAGGTGTCTTCGGGTTGGGTTAGTTATTTCATCCTTGATTTTGTGAAGATTTATTTTGGCTTTCACATTCTTTTGGTCAATTGTTTGTTTTTGGGAGTAAGCATGGAATTTATCCCTTTTTGTCTTTGTTCCATGGCTTGCTATTCTAAGTTAGTTGTAGTAGTAGTAGTTTTAGATCATCTTTTGGAGGTTTGGGAGAGCTGATAGTTTAGTGTGTCGTAAGCTGGCATTTTGATTCTTGTTGGTGTTGTTGGTTAAACTTGTTGGTGTTGCTGGTTATTATAATTGTCGCGTCTTTGTATATTTCAGGTGAGCTTGAATCTAAGTGTGGGGGAATCATCATCCCTTACGTTTAGGTTTTGAGCGGATGTTGTTAAGATGTGATGATGATGATGTAGTTGATGGGGAGTGTAGGTTGGTGTCGATAACTTGGGCGATGATTTAATTGGTATTTCTCATTTTTGAGTTTACTCGAGGTCGAGTAAAGTTCAAGTGTGGGGGTATTTGATACGCTCAAGTTATACGATGTTTTTGTGGTATTTTAGGTACACTTTGCTAGGGGATTTATTTGTAATTGTTAATGTTGCATGTAAATCGACCTTAGCGGAAGTTCGAAATTTTATATATTAATTATTGTTAAAGTTGTAAGTTCCGAGCTTTTGGAAGCATGAATGGTTCCACAACATCGTCTCACTAACCAAGCTCCGCCACAACCAAGCTCCAAGCAAGCCAGCACAAGCATCGCCCATGCGCGCGCCCAGCAGCACCCAGCCCAGCTCGCCCATCGCAGCAAGCACTACCGCAAGCCTTGCGCGCGCCCAGCAGCATGCTCGCCCAGCGATCCCGCATCGCCAGCCTAGCGCGCGCTCGAGCCAAGCTGCCCAGCACAAGAGCTCGCACCTCGCGAGCATGGTCGCACCTCGCGACCTGCCTTGCTCGCACCTCGCGAGATCCCTCGCACGGTGCGACCTCTTGGCTTGGCCCAGTTCTTCAGCTCGTGTTGGAAGGCAGAGTACTCTTCGCACGGTGCGACCAGACTCGCACCTCGCGACCCCTAGGTCGGTCTAATTGTCGGCTGATTTTTGAGCTTTAGTATAAATACTAAACTTGATTTTTGGACCTAGGGGGCAGCAGCCACAAGGAGAGGGAGTCTCCAAAACTCCACTCCTCTCTTGTTGTCTTCTCTTTTAGTTTTTATTTTCTAGTTTAGTTTTTGTAGATTTCAATTATGGGATTGGCTTATGCTATGCCGATTGTAGCTTGAACCGTTCTTGAACGAGATTAATATGGAGCTTCAAGCATTATTGTGAGATCTTTCCTCTCTATTTAGTTTCTTTGATTATGGTTTAATTTCTATGCTTGCTTTCTATGATTTTTGCATGATTATGCTAGGAACGTTACTAGTTTGATTGTGTAATTCATCTAATGCTAGATTTAAGAATAGAATCGGATTGTTTTATTCTTTTATCAATTGGTAGCAAACTAGGAAGTAACTTAGATGCAGATCGTCTTGGTTATTTCTTGGGGAAATTGAATCAACTGTTGAATGTTTATCGCTTGTATGACGTTAGCAGGTCTGTTGGTTCTCTGTGTTTATTGCTGCTATTGGATTGAACTTAGACGCGATCGGACTAGGTTATCCTTTAGTTAGGGTTTTATAGTCACGCTGATCGTGCTATTCAACTAAGAATAAGGAGAATGCGAGATTAATTCTCAACAATAGATAATCATGGAAATAATTAGAGTGGAGGTTCAAGGATCGATAAGGAATTGAAGTGAATGTTAATCAGATTCAAGATCTTTCCATATTGATTTCTCATTTTGTTTATATGCTAGTTAGTTGTAGTTTATTTATAATCTACTTGAAACCCCCCTTGTTATTAGGTTTCTCGGCCCTTAGCTTAATCTAGGTTTTGAATCACGCTGAGTATTAAACTCGTCCCTGTTTCCCTGTGGATACGACCCCTACTTCCATTATACTAGCTTAGTGTAAAAGAGAGTAGGAGAAATTTTATCTTTGGCCGGGTGTGTGATGCACACGACACATCCGCGCCCGCCCAATATTTGATAGACAAATATCTTAACTTTGATTATCTTTGCTCTGATAATCCTGCTCAGTAAACTTTGCCTTACTCTGATACCAACTTAGGGATCTTGCAGAATTATTTTAAGGAGAAGGGAATTTAGAGAGAGAAAGAGGAGATATAGTGGAATGGTGCGATGCTGATGCCCCTAGCAGCATCAAAGCTATTCTTTTTATAAGCGAACATTTTTGGTGTTCGTACAAAATTACATTACTATTTCATTTACTATTTGCTACAGTAAAAGTAAAATTACTATTCACATACTTTCCAACTGTTAAACATTCAGCTGAATATCTTTCGTCTAACTTTTGGACTTATTCTAATACATCTGTTACATTTTTACAATGCTTATCTTCCTTATTGCTATTATTATTGACAGGTGTTTTATGTTGGCAGGATATGCTCTATCTCCACTGTAGATGCCACTGTGCTAGATGATTCAGCTCTATCTTCACAACTGTCGATATCTTCGATGATTGGTACAGTAATTTGTTTACTTCCACACATTTTACATGCGTGATTGTTAACTTGTTGCATCCAGCTGCAGTATTTTTTCAAGGTATCTTGTGTCATGAAATCTCGAGGAATATACCTTGTAGTTGGTGTCTGATCTGGGTGAAGCAAGCTCCATATCCAGGATTTAATAGTTTCAATAGCATCATGACTATATGCTCGACTTTTAGATAGGATCAAAGTGGAACCTATTTACTTAACTCGAAAGAAGTATATAATCTTCTAATAACAAAAGGAGAGTGTTTGTAATTGATCATTTAATTGATATCGATATATAACATAAAATAAAGAACTAATATTAAATGAATTAATCATAATACAAAAAATTAGTTAAAAGAGTAGTGAATAATTGATTCCAATTGTAATACTCCCTCCGTCCCAAAATATAGTTCATGTTTCCTTTTTTAGTGTCCCAGAATATAGTTCATGTTTCTATAAATAAACAGAGATTCTTCCTAAAATACCCTCATTTGCTTTCTTTAATTACAACTTTGTCCTCAGTTTTCTATGGGATATTGGGCCACAATTTAATGCTAAATGGGATCTTTCTTTCTTGATTTCCTCATTTCCTTTAGGTCATTAAATGACCCCAATTAATTCATTTTATGCCGTTACAATTTTTCTCTCTCCTAAACAAACTTATTTTTCCTCTCTTATTCATCTGTTCATACCTAACCCTAGAATTTTCTTCATCTCTCTCTCCTCCCATGTTCAGATTTGGGCCAAATACTTTGGTTTGATCACTTCTTCTTCTTGGAAAATGTTGAGTTTATTACGTTCACATGTTTTTCACTCTCAATTTATGTATACGAATTCCATTTTTCTGCGTTTTTGGTATCAATTCACCTCTTTCATCCTCCGTAAAGGCGATGATACGGATCTCGTAGTCTAAATGCGCAAAAAATTACCGTTCTCTCCAAAATTGTCCTCGCATGTTAAATTAATCTTCATCTTCATCCTTCGAAGCTGTAGATCGATAATTTTGGGTAAAATTTTGCGCTTAGTCCCCTGTTCTTTAAAGATGAGTTATGGGTTTTCTCATTCTTCCAAAGATGATGTGCCAAGTGACACATATTCTTGTTACGATTATCCTTCTCGTGAGTTGGGTAAGGAATGTCAAGGATTTCATTGTTACAGTCCCCAATCCAAAAAAATCTTTTTGAGAAAGATTCATCCGAATTTGAGAAAACTAAAATCTTTGCGATTTGAAAAGGAAAGTGAAGGGGATTTTGGTGAAGAGAAAGCCCCTTGAAACCCTAATTTTGGAAGATCTTGTTTTAGAAAAATCTGAAATGGTAAGAAAGTTGATTTTCCCTGTATCTATTTCAACGCCCACAAAATTCCTATTCGTGGTGAAGAAGGAGATATCGGTGATCTTTGAATCCGGTAGCTAAGCTTCTAAATCCCCTACTTCTTTTTATCCTTTAAAATTGGTGTTTTGTTGCTTATGTTATGTTGTTGATCTTGTTATGTTGTTATAAGTATGAAAAAAAAAAATTATGTTGTGTTGTTGATCTTGTTATTGTTGTTATGTTTTTTTATTGTTATAAGTTTGAAATGAAATGAATGAATTGAATAGGATTGTGGTTGGTTGTTGATTGTTATTGTTGTTACACCGTTTACTTTGGAAAGTTTTGGTTCAATTGCTCAGTAACAATTGGTGGTTATTTATGGTTGAAATGATGAAAGGATGTTGTTATTTTTGTGTGGTTGCTGGTTATTGTGCTTATTTTGGTGGATTGTGATCATTTGTTGGTTGCTGGATATTGTGGTTACTTTGATGAACTGTGATCATTTGTTGGTCGATGGCTATTGTGGTTACTTTGATGAACTGTGATCATTTGTTGGTTGGTGGCTATTGTGGTTACTTTGGTGAATTGTGGTCATTTGATGTGTGCTGGTGAATTGTGGTCATTTGATGAACTGTGGTGCTTATTGATCTTATTTTGGTGAATTGTGGTTAATTTGGTTCATTTGGCAAAATCAATGATGATAACCTAAAAACTGAGACTAAACTTCATATGATTTGCATTCACTAAAACGTCATATTTGCCACCAGTCTTACAAGACTTTTTGGAGGCATTTGACAGTTTAGGGTGTTTGTGAATGTGTAGTTGATGTCATTGATAAATGGGGACTTCTAAGATAACCTTTTACAAAAATCAATTTTCTGCCAATGAACTTTTTTTAACCATAACTTGGCTAGTAAACCTGTTTCTGTCATTTTGTTTTGAAAAAAAACATCTTTGGCCAGTGAAGTTGTTTTCAAAGAAATGGACATTTTTTAATTCTGTTTTTTTTTTAGATAATCACAATACTGTAAAATTTTAGTTCTCTTTTTTTAACAATCTTTTTGCTACTTGTGTGTTTTGTCCAATGTTTTGTCCACTTTGTTTTCCAATTTGTGTTTTTGAAGAAAGAATACATAATTAACATAGCAAAATCATTTCATGAGATAACATTAGACAAAAAATTTAACCATTACAACATACAAGTGACAAAAGGTAATGACAGACTAAACTGAACTAAAACAACATAAATTTGATAGTTTTCCTTAACTAGAAATAGACTTAAAACATAGACTAAAGTTACTTACCACAATTAAGATGTTTTCTGATTTTTTTTAGCCCTAATGCCTACTCATCCATTGTTGTTCCTGATGTTGAAGCTTCCCCTTTGACCTTGTCCTATGCCTCTTTCACAGCCCAATATGGTGCTTTTACTTGCTCTTGTAGTACCCCTGCTGCCTCCAACTTCTTCTTGTTGACATGTGGTAGGTCATAATCATTTCCTCCACCACGCTTAAGCACCTCATTCATCACATACTGAAGTGAAAGCCATACATTGCTTAAAGTTTTTGGATTCAACTCATGAAAAGCTTCATGAGCGCTTCAAGCATTTTGTGAACACTTTTCGGCATTTTTTGTGCATTAGAGATTGAATGCTCCTAAAAAATCCCGGATCCAAAATATTTAGATTTGGACTATTAGGAGGCTGTTGAATTAAGATGAATGTAAATCCATGTAAATCCATCTTGTTGATATAGGTGCTGCCATTCAGGGTCTTCTTGTGTGATGTGTGCTTTGGCATTATCCTGCTGAATGAAAATGGTCTTCGGTCCCCCGTCTTCTGGCCATTTTGCCTTTATGGGAGGAATAATTTGGTTGATGAGCATGTCCCTGGTTACTTTCTGATTTACAGATTCAACTACCTTGGTTATGAAAGTCCCTTTGTCTCTGTTTTTTGACTTTCTCTTGGCTGCTTCTTGGTAAGTGAAGGGAAATATCCCAATCTTGCCATCAAAAGTACACTCCCCCTCATCATTGTACCTTGGTCCGGCAACAACAAAGGTGAACATGACCTTAGGAATGAATTTACTTGAACTTCCGCCCTGTACTTCCCCTTTCATTTTGTGCTAAATAAACCCTTTGAGATTTGTTACTGAGGTAGAACCACTTCTCATCCAAGTGGACAAAATCATACATTGGGTAATACTTTGTCATATTGTGTGGTGCATCTCCCATGAGAAGATTCAAAATCCACTCCAACCTGGTTAACTTGTTTGGTTCCTTCAAACCAGGGTGAAGGGGGTTAGTATGAGCCCTTATTACTCCCCTTTTAATCATCCTATGTATGGTGCTCTTTGAAACGACAAGCATGGATGATAAGCCCCATATACATGTTCTCCGCCTCCCATGCCCATTGCATTATGTCATTGTTTGAAACCCGAATCCTCTTCCTTCCACAAAAATGAAGCTTTGTTGCAACATCGAAACGTGCTACACCTCTCGCAAACTTGCTTGCATTGTTCCATATCTTGCATTATGCATCTTGATGTTACATTGAATTTCGTTGAGGCCGTGTGATTGACCCATACTGTAATTTTCCCTCTTTTGCTCGTTTAGAATCCAACGAGAGGATCGAAATTTGTCCTCTTCTCGAGCTGCGACGCTTGTGATATCGGGCCGCATTTGGTTGTTGAACCGCATTGGTCTCTTGTTCATTTTCTAGTCTTTGCCTAAAAATTCGAGTGGTATCTCATTGAGGTCAAATTGAAATTGTGGTTCCATTTCGGCTTTAATTTGAGGACCATCTTGAACAAAGTCCCCTTCAATGTTGTGATGATACTCATCAACATCATCGAGCTCATATTCGGGAGACCATGCATCGTTTAAATTGAAGTCTCAAGCCATTAAAATTCCAGGCAATGATGCGGTAGCAAATGAGGAAGATTTTTTTCTCTCGTGTGTTAAGGTTGAGGATTTTGTGTACTTAATTCCCTGTATTTCTCCACTATTTATACGGGAGCGAGTAGGAACCAACAGTCATTTTTTTCAAAGAGGGAAAAGCGAGGAAGTTTTTTTTGGCTGCCAAAATTTGAGTTAGTGGAGCAATCGTGTGCTCTTGTTTCTGTAATCTTATTGGGCTGTAAAAATTTAAATATGGGATGTCATTGGTCGGTTCATTTGTGTAAGGATCATTGTGTAATCCTGTGTTGTGATTGGTTGGATGAATAATTAATCTCAGACTTTAAAAAGGAAACTGTTAAGCTTCCTCTCTATTTATCCGGTTTATTGTTTACAACTTTTTTTTTTAAAGCACATAACTACCTAATCACTTGAGTTTCCAATGCAACTCCAAGATTCACTTTGCATAAATTACCGTGAAAAAAGGGAATCATGAACTATATTTTGGGACGGAGGAGTATGCAGATAAGCTTTCGTCTAAGAAAATCAACTTAGGACTAAAAAGAATGGATTAGAACAATAAAGAAATAATGAGTTTTTGTCCAGATTTTGGTGCCAAAACCTGTAACGTTGTCTAGTGCTTTTCAAGGCTGTTGGGGACACCTCGCGGGGAAAAGTTAAAGGCAAAGCAAACACAGAAGCAGTGGACTTTGGGGGATAATCAAGGGAAAACCCAACCTTTTTTCAGAGAAATAATTAGCTAGCAACACAGTATATATATTTATATAATATACTTTTTCTATAAAAATTAAATCACTATCATAAACAATGTAGTAGCTAATATTTCTATTGCTTTTTTCATCACTTTCACAACCAATGCCTAATCAAATCTCTAAACTTCTCTAATTTTCTAATAAAAAAGGGGAATCTTGGCCCCCTTAAATGATTGTCATCCAAAAAAAAAGATTCACCCAAAAAAAGAAAATTAAAAAATTAAAATAAAGAAATACCCTAAATGATTATGCAAGTCAGCAAAAACTGGTCCATGTTGGTTCTTTGTTAGCTTTTTTCTCCATATTGAATATTAATCCCATGCTTTATGTACACTTTGAGTGGAGATCTTGTTAAGAATATAAGGTAACCAAAATTCCAAAATTCCAAAATTTACACCTGTAACAAAAATTACAAGCAGATTAGTTACTTAGTTTATATTAGTAGATAAGCCAAAAAGAGAGGCACAAGACGGACCTTTTTCGATGTGTGAGCAAGGAAATGTCTGCATCATGTCAAGGATTTGAGTTTGTTCAAAGCTATTTACCCGCCTGCAAATGGGGACCATTTTCAAAGATGTTAATGGAAACGTGCAACAACTTCTGCAATATTGTCTCTCAAAGAGGAAAGAACATGCCTATCAATAGTACTTCTCATGTTTACTAGCTCTACTTTTGTAGTAAGCTACAACTGTATCAATTTGGTAATTGGTGCTAATATGCCGAGCTAGGTTACTCAGACTCTTCGTTTTCGATTCAAGCTACAATTTGACATAAGAAAAGACACTTGTGACTTGACACTTCATCTTTGACAAAGGATGGGCATATTTTCGTAAAGATCATGGCTGAATAGCTAATCAGCTCGATATCTGAAAAGTTCGGAACATGAGTTTATGGGCATTTTGGATGTGAAACCCGCCGTTTATCGCTATCTCAAATTGGATATCTAGCAATTAAATGTTTGGCCTTGCTTCTCATAAGTCCTATACTAGCAATTAAATGTACCAGTGTTTTACTGAGTACGGGAGTCTGAGTAATATATATAGGTAGCAAGGGCAGAATAGTGAGGTTCAAAAAAAAAAACAAAAAGCACCTGTACATATAAGGAATCTTACCAGCACATCGTCCAAAATGGTAGTAATGGAGAAACCTCTGAGCTTGATCATTCTGTCAGTGGGAAAAACACAATAAGATAATACTATAATATGCGAGACAGGCATCTCTTGTCTCAGAATTTAAAAGTAAATGCCGATGACTCAGAAGGGGGAAAGAAAAAGAATACTTGATGATGAAGCTCCTCTACCCAATTCCTCAGAAAAAGCAAAGTTCGGTGTAACCATGCGAATAGGGTAATAAATCGGTAACTTCGATCCTGGAACTAGAACAACTCATGCTTCTCCTCAATCTGGCAGGGATGGATTCCACCTCGGCCCAAAATATACTGTAAACTGGCCTATGATCAGAAAACCTTGACTCAGCGCGGACATAAGACAACTGGTGGAGGCCACTTCCGTACCACAAAATTCGATCACACCTTGACGCATATAGAAGCACAAATCAGACTGTAAACTCATAGCTAGTCGAACTAAGCCAGCTTGACAATCAATTTTCTTATTCTTGCTTTTATTGAACTTTTGTTTCTATTTTGAAATAAGTTTGCTTGAATATCTGAGATTCTTGTTAGACAATTGAACTTACCAAGCAGGTGTTCTTCTTTTCTCCTTTGGATGAAGATCATCCCCTGCATATCTGTCTGAGTTGTGAGAATACTTGTAAGTCGGTGGGAAGTATATACTTCCCTCCTTCCACTCAGTAAAGACGCGGCCTTTTCTTTGTTCGGTACGCAGCTGCAAATGAGACGAAATATTAGTTGCATTATATTAGTTGCATTAGTTGCATCGATCTAAAAATAATTGATGTAAGTACCATACCTGATCCCTCTCCAACAAAGCCCTCCAATTATGCATCTCAACAAGTGCCCTAACTGATCGATAAGGGAGAGTTAACCGATAATTCAGATCCCCAAGCCAAATGACTCGACTGCAAACACCAGAAGTAGAAGGAATTTTGTTAATTAATATGTGAGCCTATATACGTACATGGAACCAAAGAACATAAATTAAGGTCGTTAAAAGAGGATCTTACTCATGCTCAACAATCGTTTCAGGGGGACTTCTCATCAGCCATGGTACTGACACGTGGAAACCTTGTCTTCTTCAGGATCTCCATGACATCAGCATTTCTGCGTAGTTCATCGCCTTCTTTCTGTCCTGAGGTTAAATGACTACAGACAAAGCAGAAGCTGCTCTGGTGCAACAACATGCTGACTGAAATGGAACCCTGCAGAAGATGAGCAGGACATCACTTCTCTGTACTTTATCTCCTTTGAAAAGTATACAAATTATCAATCTGGATAAGACAAGTGTGTAGAATAGCAATTAGTTACAACGGTTAGTACCTTATTTCCAAGGTAACCCATCAACCCTCTACCAACACAAGAGACCTTCACATTGCGTACATGTTCTCTTAAATCTTTCCTGACCCACACTGTGAGAAATATGCCCACCATTTGCTTGCTTACCACCAAGCAGTACCTTGATTGCTTCGGCTGTCTGTAGCAAATATCACTATGAGTGGATCCACCATATGACATCGGTGAAAAAAGCACCGTACTCGGTGAATCACCTGGACCATAATCATCATCAGATGAACCCCATCTAGAGAAATCACTTGGCCTATAATCACTTGGCCTGACATCGCTTGGCCTGAAGTCACTAGGCCTATAATCACTTGGTCTGTAATCACTGGGCCTATAGTCACTAGGCCTATAATCGCTGGGCCTATAATCGCTTGGCCTGTAGTCACTCGGCCTATAATCACTCGGTCTATAGTTGCTTGGCCTGTGACCAAATATGACTCGGTCACAAACACTGTAACGCCTTTCAAGACGGGGCTGTGACGTGGAAGGGTCATTGTCCATCCTCCGACTTCCTGTGGCTTGAAATGATCGGCGAGGGAGGAAAGATGCAGCTCTCTGGCGGCTGGACCCTTCAAAATCTGCATTCATTTCTACAATTGGATTAGGAACAGGGGATGGTGTATGATTGCCACTGCTTCCACATATTCCAGGACGGTTATTTAATGTCTTTCTGATAAGAGAGACCCATTTCTTCGCGGGACCATTATCTTCCGCACCTAATATGTTGCTTGGATTTAAGGGCACTATTTCCTGAAATCTGATTTAACGAATTCAAGTATACATCAACAACAAGAACACATGTTACAATAAATTTACCAACTGATATGCAAAACACATACATACCCAAGAACATATATATCAGCAGCGGGTGAAGCATGAAGCCAATCATCAAGGTTCATGTTACTTGGTGGAGTTCTCCCAGCCACATTCCATGTTGCTACAAAAACACTGAACCCAATTGAGCAAACACCCAATTAGCAAGCAGCAATTTAAATTCTTAGGCTTTAGAAAAACAATAAAAATATGCATATAACTTAATGTACCTATGATTTTGGACATCTATAATCCTTGGATGCTCCAGATATTCTCGGCCTAGTCGAGTCCGATCAGAGTTGATGTTGAATTTCTCTGCACCACCAACAATCAAAAACAAGGTGACAATTTGCCTAAAGGGGTGGAACAAGTTTGTGTTGATTTTTTTCCGCAAGGTGTTTTAGCCTTGGCGGAGCTTGATGCTACTTTAATAATATTTGCTCCCGTTTACCCTCAAAAAAAAGGTGACAATTTGTCACTAGAAAATAAAGTAACCATGAAATTACACCACTACTTTAATTTGTCACATAATTGTAAAAATGAATTTATATTTCTTTCACCTGTTTTGCTTTTCTTGATAGTACATGGCTCCTCTCTGAGAAGCTGCTTCTCCACTCAACTTCACCTCCTGAAATTACCCATCATCAGTTTCTCATTATATAGCTCACATCACATTTTCAACGCATGACATGTAACAGTAATATACTCAATATTATCTAACTAATCACATCTAAAAATTATTCCAAAAAAATAACAAAAAACCCAATAGTGATAATTGACTGAGGACAAAATAGACAAATTTTCAGAACTTAAGTCATTAGCAATCATTAACTTTTTTAACTTTACTTAGTACCAAGTAACACTACCAAACCCCCCTCAAAAAAAAATTATATATGTAGTATATAACTATTTTAAATTAACTCTAATTGAGGCTTAATTTGAAATTATACTGAGTGAAAAAAAAAAGTAAAATCAAGGAAAACCAAATAACCTACCTCCAAAAGGAAGATCAACAACAGGAATTTCCTCGCACTTACCCTTGATATTGAACCATTTCCTAATCAACGATTTAGACCAGGAAAGCTTTTTTTCCCAGAATAAAAAAAAATTAATTCGGTCAGCAAAATCATAATACCACAATTCTTTTTTTTTTGAAACAATTACTACATAAGAAAAATAAAAAACCTTGGTTTTCTTGGGTTTTCCATCTCTCATTGTTTCAACACTTCTTCATACAGTTATTTCTTCAGCTACTACACCCACTCTTTCACTCCTCTAAAAAAAACAATTTTTTGATTTTCTTTTTCTCTCTTTCTCATAAATGTAGAAATATAAGAAGTACAAATCTCCCCTCTAACATTTCTGAAGGTATTGATGAAATGAGAGGAAGCTTGAAAACCCAGAATAATTAAGGAGAGGCTTGTTTGTTTTTTTTTTTTTTGGTAATTTTCTACTTGGTTGAAGTGTTGAGAAAGTGAAGGGAAATATGGAGCCAGGAAAAATAAAGACAGAGGCAATCAACAGACTTTAATGCGTGGAAGCAAGATGAGGAAGATCTTGATGGTTAAAACAAGACAATGCCGCAAAAATATTAGTACTAGTAGTAGTAGAATCAAGTGTAGAGAGAGAAAGTAAAGAAGATGAGAGAGAAAGAGAGAGGGACAAAGCAAAGAAAGCCTCGTTATTGGTAACATCAAAGCATTTTGAACAGAATAAAGTGCAGGGAGGAAGAACATATTTTGCAAGCTTTTCAATTTTTGGTTTTTAAAGGGCGTAAATCATAAAACCAAGGGGAGGGGGAGAAATTACTAAGGGGATATTCATTTTAATTTGATTTTGGCTTTGTTTCGGGGAACATATTTTGAGCGATAAAATGACGAATTGTATTTAGGGAAAGTACCTAAAATAAAAGTTAAGGTGTTTAAAATGACTTCAATTATAAGCTAAAATTTTCACTTTTTCAAGATCAGTGGTCGAATTTTAGAAAATATTTTTAAAATCTTGATAACAATTAATTTTTCCAAAATAATTTATTAACTTAAACAACTAAGTTTGCCAAAAGCTTAAACTAATTTTTCTCTAAAAAAAAAATAGCTTAAACTAATCGCCTACCTTATCAATTTCGGTTTTATCTTATCGGTTTCGGCTAACTTACGAGCTGCTATTTTTATTTTTATCAGTATTGCCAAAACGGGCGCTTTGTCTAAAATAATGAAGTATTATATGAAGTTATCCGAACTTATTTCGTCGAAATTAATTTTGTGTGAACTTATTTACACTTATTTTGTCAAAATAAATTGAAGTGAACAACCCATAAGGCTATGGTTTTAACTTGTTGCTCATTCTTGCTATAATCAAATCGGTAGTAAACATTACGGAAGTTGAATTTTAAAAGCACATATTAAAACCAATCTAACAAAAATGTTGTACGACTCGGATAAAAAAATAAAATGTTGTACGATAATATTATTTCTATTATATAAGTGAAGTTTATGAAGATTTGCCCTCACAAAAAGTTTCAATATACCCTTAATGATTTTTAATTGCCATATATATTAAATAGTCTTTTCTTCTTCCTACTCGCCATATATATCGAACAAGCTTAACGATTTAAATTGAATTTTAAATTTCAATTAAATATTAAATTAAGGAGAATGATTTCCTCTTCTCAAATATGTGTGAAAAGCTCCAATAAAAAATTAAATCGATAATATAACTTGATTGAAACAATCCGTACAAAAAATAAAAACTTGAATTTCATATTAATAATTATAATGATTATATTTTAAAACCTAAATGTTGATTATTATTCGTATCTCCATTATATAAATCAAAATCTTCCACTTTATTAATATTCAACGATCAATTTGATAAACAAATTCTTCCACTTTATTTGAGCACAAGCTTTCTTCTTCTGTATTTCCTTCACTTATATAATAGTAGACTTCAATAATGGTGAACAAATAACTAAAAAACCAACGAAATATTGATTTAAGAAAACTATGTTAAAAAATTAAAAATCATTATAAATGTTCGTTCGAATCAATTTTTTTTTAAGACCGACGATGAATAACTAATCGTGAAAAGAATGTTAATATAACACGCACGCATAGGATGCAAAAAATACTAGTTTCTTATAAAGTAGCGTTAAAATACGGTAAAATTTCAATTAGATCATAAGATCAAACCAAATTAGACCACATCTTATAAAATAGAGACCAAAATATCTTACTTTAAGCGAATTAAACATATCGCCTAAATTCTTATACGAGATGTAGATATTGCATATTATAAACGCATCTTTGTAAATATTAAGAAAAAATAGTCAAACTTCTCGAAACACCTCTATATCTTAGAGATAATAATTTCCATAATACTCGTGATTTTTCTCAAAATTATGCAAAAATGCCCTTGTCATATCTGCTAATGCTACTGTTTCAACTTACCATGATAAATTAGGACAAGATC
>CANSZD010002339.1:0-119439 GCA_947648045.1 Beta corolliflora
TTTTTTGTCTTCAAAAAGATTTTCTTATACTAAAAGGAAAAAGGAGTAAATGTTTTTCTGACATATAAGATATAACCATGCTTCAAAGTCAAAAACATTGGCCTTGCTAAAATTATGAAGAGGGTTCTTCAAGTCCTAAAATTCTGAATGGTAATTGACGGGAACAAAGAGAAACACTTGAGAATCGTCAAATTCTTTTAAACCAGTTTCTTCAATAACTATATGGATGGTTTCATAATTCTTGCTGATGTTACTTTCAGAAACCAAGATTGTTAGAAAATATATACTCTCTTCAAGAGCACAATATAATATGTAAAAAAGAATTGAAAATATTACAGAGTTTTCAGTCTCTTATTGCTTCCTTTATGTGTCGGTTCCCAGCCTATCTAAAACAAAACAAAATATACAAGTTGAGGAAGACAAAGTACTGACCAAATTTCCAGCAAAACTTGCTTGCAGGAACATGATCAGCGAAGTATGTCACAACTGATGAAATTTATAAAAATTGTAGCGTCTCAACATCAGCAACGTTAAGACTCTTTATCTTCTATGATTTCGGAAATCCCAAGCTTGCTAAGGCCTCTCTTATGTCCTCAAGGCTACTTCCTCCGGTCTGGAACATGTTGGCGCTGTCAACAGGCATAACATCCTCTAAGGGATAAGTTCTGACTGCATGAAGTTTACCAGCATCACTGCAAATGCCTTTTATTACAACCGTCTTGTGGACTCCACCCAGTAAGCCATCGTGTCGGTATCTCAGATTCACCAACAAAAACCACGAAACTTGACAAGTCTGTTCCCAACGCATATAGAGATATCTGCTCCAACATCATACTGTTTTAGTGACTTTCCGAAAATTTTAAGTTGCAAGGTAATGCAGATGTAACAAAAACTGACAGAAGTAAAGGCCCTCAGAATTTCGCATTTCATTCCAAAAGGGCATTATTTAAAAAAACAAAATACTTTTATCCCAACAATGAACAATACCAGTTCAATCTCTTCTAGTAAATCTAACAAGCAGCGCTGAACCTGTCACTACAACGGCAAACCCCTGTATGAGACAATTGGAAGACTTGAGGTTACCTACGTAGTACGTACAATGGAAATGACGGGAGTTTTATAGGGAAACGTCTTGAAAACAGGGGAAACCTCATTTTTAGCCATTTTCGGGCTTCATTAGCATGGAAAAGGCTGGGGTTTAGAAAGGCGGAGCGATTAAGGAATTGAGGAAACCTCAATAGCCAGAGGTTTACGTGCTTCATAGTGGGTGATTTTTCCAGGTTTGAGGGTGCCTTTTATTCTTGACAGTAACTTTATCTTGTCTCACGAGAATTTGGTGTGAGATAGTCTCACCAAAAGACAGAGCTCTAGTAGTATTTGGATACGCTAAGCCTATTTTTCTCGATTTTCCCATCAACACATATCAATAGAAAATGACTCTAGTTCTGGACAAGGCAATTCCATTAACTAGTAGTGGTACCTTCAGCAAACAAGATGCTATAATCGCACAAATGAAAAGGCTGAAAGGAGCATGCTGCTCGCATAAAAGAAAAAGCTGAAACAGCATTAAAGCTACAAGTAATAAGAATGAGATCTATATCTGCATACCTGAGTGCTTGAGATCTGGAAGCCAATACAGGGATGACATTCAACCTGGCACCATTTTGGCAATATATTGCATGACAACGAAGACCCTGGATTCTCATCATCTTCCTAATTTCCTTAGTTGGCGGTGCCTACAGATCAAGAAACGTCAAGATATTTATCATATAATCTGACATAATGAAAGAAGTGGTCCCCTTTTGAGAACAAATAAATAAAAACAGTATAGTAACACAAGAAGTTGACTATGCTCTCCAAGCAATTCCTCATTTCGACAAAGTTTTATTTGGCTCCTCCAGTTCAGTTTCTAATATTACCTGAAGGACCACGAAAACTAGTTGACACATCAAAGAATGGCTCAAGAAAGAAAGACAATACAACTGCCCTTTTTACTCAAAACTTCTAACTTATCAGTATAGAGAATAAGAGAATTCTGCATGATATTTCACTAGGGTAATTTTTCTTCATCTATCTTTTATCACCTTTTGGACTTTTAGATCAAGTGGACACAAATGGTCAGACGGCAGGGAGAGGGTGCTTGACAATCTTTCATAACAAGAATGTCACAAACTACATGTTTAAGGAAGGTATATTCTGCACTCCAGTCTCTGTGCAGGTATCTCACTATTACTTTATCTGAAACCTTTCAACTAGAGCACTAATTAGTTTACCAAGTATAGATGAGCATCATCTGGAAAACATCAAGCAATACCCCAAGAGACATGCATGCCATTAAAAAAGATTCCAAGCAATATATTCTTTCTAGTATCAGGTAACAAGAGAGATATGAATGAGTCGAGAGATATTACGAAGCAAAATTATTCACTTTGAATGTATAGCAATGAGTTGTAGAGCTAGATTCATCTGCACTAACAATCTGTGGAGCATTCTCTCCCCTTTTCTCGTTGACAGAAGTAGCCCATTTAACCAAAGTCTTCCACAAGCCTTCTTCTCCCCAGCGGTAGTCAATATGTGAATAATAGTCTGGATCTAGCACAAATGGAGATTCCACGGAACTATCATCAGAACCCATAGATGGATAATAAAGTTCACTGCCACTGTTACAAATGAAAGCATCAAAATCTGAAGGCTTAAAGCCTCCAGAAGCCAAAAAGAGAATTAACTTCAGATAAGGTCATAGATGTTGAAAGTATAACTCCAATGGATCCTGTTGTTCTTTTCTCTCCAGCAGCAGAAAAAATTGTCTTAATGATTTGAAGAAAATCTGCAGTCGCATCACTGTCCACAGCGATGACAAAAATACATTTCCTCCTCTCTAATTGCTGGAAACTTTTGATTACCAAGATCATCCGGTGTTTTATCCATCGACTTAGACAATTCTGAAACTGCATTCTCTATTTTTTTCTTTGCGTTCCCTGTAGCTTCTTCAGAATCCAATGAATCATCAAAAGTATTATCTATTGAAAACTTCAAGTTCAAAGATATATCCTTAATGTCCCTCAAAGAGTCACCGGGTGAATCTGTATCTGAATTTTCGGATCCTTCATCAATTCTTCGCCAATTTGGTTGCCTTGGTTTGCAACTGACTATGCGGGACAAGTATGTCTTACAGTGCTCTGGCCACGAAAAGGGTGGATGTTCTTCAACCCATTCTGCCTACACTTTGTCCATAGCATTTTATCGGCAGCTAGCTTCAAGAGTGCATCAGCAATAGATTGCTGATCATGAGGATCAATGAGAAGCCCATTGTCTAGAACCTGTAATCAGTAGCGAAAAAAAAAGCTATCAACATATAGTAATCATATAACCATGATAAGCATCATGAATGTGAACTGACCCCAATAATATCAACAGGGCCTCCATTCTTTGTAGCAACAATAGGCAAACCATAAGCCGCAGCCTACATGATTTAAAAGAATTAATAAGAAAAAAGATTTCCTCAACTGCTATAGAATTGAAGTATGGCCGTAAAACTTCAAGCAGATGACTAGAATTGCACCTCAATTAAAGTCAGTCCAAACGGTTCAATAAACGCAGGGTTGATAAATACACCCTACAAAACCGGAAAAAATATGAGATAAGATCATGAGAACATTAAAAGTGGCATAGAAACGAAAGACTAATAATCAAGGATGCTATAACATACTGATCTTTCTCCAACCATCCATGACTTAAACTAATTGATACTCCTTTTGTCCAAACATAAACATCTACATATATAAGTAATTGTTCTAAGAAGAACGGACTGCTAATGAGACTATGAGAGACATGTATATTGTCAGTCTTTTATTCTTCACCGTTTGGTGATAGCACATAAAAATAAAAAAAAAAAATAAAAAAAAACAAAAATAAAATAGGACCTGAAGAGTAGAAGGTTAACCATAAGTCCATAAGTAGAAAGTCAATGTCAAGCCCATTGTCTATGAATAACTACAGGTACTTAAGAGGTTGAACAAGCATAGTGATACTAATGTTTGCCCCTATAGATGAAAGTTAAAACATGCTTACATGCTCTCTTTCCAGAAAATTGAATTACCTTTGTCTTGGCAGCCAGAAGATAGATATCAGGAACTTCCGACTGCTTGTGATGCTTAGGATATGCCACTTGACCATACAGATCGTACTGGTCAATCAATTTAAGAATTGAGATCAGGACAGATGCATTTGTGGCAGACATTTGATCAATATCATCACGGTTTCCCATAATCAGAGTCTGGAAGAGTAAGACAAAAAGGAAAAAGTTACACAGCCAATTTTTCTGAGACCAACATAGAGATCTATTAACCTACTTGGTCTAATGTGACACCATGGCATAATAAAAGCAATTCTTTTATTTCCATCTTTAGTAACCTTGAAATTATGGCGTACATGAAATGACAGGATAGGATCAGATAGGCATACCAGGTTTGCAAGTTCTCTTAATGGACGACATTCACCAAAAGCCTTGACTAGTGTTGTAAGGTTCTTCTTTTGATCTGGCCTGGCAAGGGGCAAGTATCATAGGTTTGCGTCCATTCGAAAAAAGCGCATAATCTGCCATGAGCTTGAGTCAGAAGAACGCAGTTTATCCACCAGACGTCAAAGCCACCCAAATTGCATAGCACATTACTATAACTAAGTACTAACTAACTGAGCAAGAAGCAAAAGGCAAGATGTTTATCACTTAATGAATCAAGCATAAAGCAGAAGAGTTCCACTGACCTCAGACCATATGGGTGGATCTGGATTTGCATTACTATCTTTATGCCCATCAATGTCCGTCTCCATATCAGCATCTTGTGGAGCAATATGGTGGAATTCCATGCCAGGGGGAATTCTCTGCATGTCCACAAAACTCTTATTACAGTATGACAACAAGCAATAACAAGCAGCCACATAGGGAAAACAATGGATAGTATATATATCTAGGACTTAGGTCTATGCAATATATCATCCCAAAGATAAATCCGTAATAGCAAAACAAATGCATGAACACTCACAGCCATTCGGGGCATAAATCTGCCATGACAGTTTACACCACGTCTCATCCTAGCTCTAAGTTTGCGCTCTAGCACTAGATCAAATCCATCATACAGCTGCCATTGCTCTTCTATTTCCTGTCTAGTGCTTGTGATTATCATTTCAGAAGCATCTATGCATAACTCCTCAGCCTCTATGCGACGCATTATTTTGTATGTTGCATTAATTTCTTCCCTCGAAACTCTCCCCTGTTTCAGCAGCTGTTCAAGCTTATCTCGTCCAAGTGAATGACCAGTAAAAACCATCGGCACATTTAAAGCACCAGATAAAAGAGCTGCAGAATCCCCAGCATCTGCGTAATGCCCATGGATTGAAGCTGGCCATACAGGCAGCCCAGCACCAATTTGCTCACCGAGAACCTTAGACATCTGTTTAATGTGGCTAAGTGCACCATCAACAAACTCGGGAATGTATGGCCAAAGTAATTCTTTTGCTAAATATTTATCCTTCGGCCCAAATGGTATGCGGATAATGTAAGCACCACTACTCTCTCCAAGCTCCTCTATTGCATCCTCGGAATTTCTTGGAGACAGCATCTCAGTAGGTTCCCCATAGCTCCAATCTACCCCTGGGGCTGAAACCTGCCTTGTCAGTAGATCGACACGGTAAACTCCAGGCATGGACCCAAGTGCCCTTGCAAGTTCTACTACATACTTCACCTGAATAACAATTATGCTGACAGATTATGTCAAACCACATATATCTCTTGCAAGTTAACATTGTATTTAGATGATAAGCCAAAGAAAAGAAACACTCAAGAAAACACCAAAGTTACCTGACCACCAGTATCCGAATCGCGACCAAGCTCCATGTTCTCCCACGTATTAGGCCATGAAGGCTGTATCAAGAGTTCAAGACTGGCCGTTAGAAAACAACATAATAAGCATCACACAAATTTCAATCTAATACAGACCTAGAACGAACTTGTTCAAGAGAAAAACTCTAAGCATATAGCTAAACAAACCGTGTTTGTCTATTCTTGCCTTATCAACACAACATAGAGTTTCTTTTCTTTGAAGGTATTAGTCCAATTCTCCATCATATCCACTGAACTTATTCTTCGCATTCTTCCCTTAGTGCTGTCACCAGCAAATGACATGTCACCCACAGTGTCACCCTTTTCCCCTTCTGACAAGTCTTCTGACATATCAGCAGTTGCCTCTCTGCGACCTTTCTCACGTTCTATATGGCGTTTAGCCGAACGCTGAGCTTCCTCTCCCTCAATCTACATAAAAATTGTGCATGAGAAGAAAAAATTGGCAGCAGCAGAACCAACCCAGAATTAATAACACTTACCAAAATAAAATTATACAGATTTTCTGCAGATTCCTTATGAGGTATGATTATTTGCATTTTCCACCAATGTAAATCCATCATGGATATATACAGATAATCTGTATACATCCATGATTTTACAATGTAAACTCATTATAAGGGATAATTATCTGCATAATTCTTAGACCTTTGTTTAACTAGCCCCCCAAAAAAAAACTAGTTGTACCTGTTTCTTTTTGCGTGCCAAATTCCATATTCTCCAGCAGAGATTTTCCAATCTCGTATTTCTCTCTTGAGGACTGCGAGTTGAAGCAGCCTATACCAACAAAGATAACACTCAAATCCATGAAAAAATATACCAAAGTCTTCAAAGAACCGAACTAGTAATCACAAACACAATTCAAATCTACAAATCTTACCGCAAAGCAAATATTTCCCATAAAAGAGAATATCAATTTACGATAACAGGATTTAAACATGATAACATAACAGAGAATGACAGAATAAAGCAACAAAAGTTATTTGAAGAAAACCAAATACAAATCAGTGTTTCATGAGAAAAATAAGGGGCAACTGGAAATCTCATAATCGGAATAAGGCACCACATTAACATCAGGCCAGTAAAAAAGTAAAGATTTCTCCTGACTTCATCCAACTATAACCCTGCTTAATAAGTTTACCCAGTTTAAGAGTAATTCAATTTTCGGAGTTGATAGATAAATGCATTACTACTAATTCCATTTTTCAGCTAATCCACCACCAATCACTAGGTTTTCATTCTTCTTTTACTAACTTGTTTCTATTGAAGTTGAAAATTCCATCATTAAGAAAAGTAAGATTAAAATTTGTGACTTACATACTTCTAGATATTTGTATCTCTGATTCTACAGCAAATATCAAGTCCAGTTCACAAAAATTACAAAAAAAATAATTAAAAACTCGTCCGAGCTCATTATGCTTTCTATCAGTTACAATACAGATTACTCATCAAATTCATATACTCTACTCCACCATTTCAGTAAAGATTATATAGTTGGAGTACACAGATATAAATCCCCATAGAAGAAAAGTCACTTTTAGATTGCAAAGTGACCTATATCATATTAGATTGCATAAAATTGAAGATTATACTTGTCACTCAGTATTGAGGGAAGAAGTATTATACTACACTAGATTCAAATGCACGCAATGCGTGCTTCAAGGAGTTCAAGCTATACAAAGATGTATAATAGTTATAGTATATTAACATCAAATTGTAAAATATTGTTTAAAAAATAAAGCGTATTTAACGTATTTCAAGTGAACACCAAACTCCTCAAGAGTTAGTCTTATATAATAGAGATGTTACTCGACTTGAGTACTCTTACTATCAGCAGGGTACATGTCTAATGGTCCGAATCAAGATGAAATAATTTTACATATTTTAGCCCAAGGTGAAACGTTAGAGTGTATATATTCATGTCAAAGTGTCGAGGATCATACCGAGGTAAAATAAAATAATATTACATACACAGAAATTGCAACAAAAAAAAACTTTTCAGTGAGATTCAGTCAACTCAGAAATCCGTTTAAAATTATAATCTAATCAAACAAAAGATCACATCAATTCATTTAACAATACACTTGCCACTCAATCAAATAGTATCCAATCACAAAAACAAAAAAAAATCCACCAAATTTCATAATTCTACAAATCAGCGTAAAAACACCGCAAATTCAAAACATCAATTACTATACAATCAATGAAACAATATAATTGACATAATTAAAAAGAGGAGAGAGAAACTTACGCGAACCCAAGAGCGATGAAGATCGGTCTCATCAAAACCAGTAATAACTTCTTCAACAAAATAACGAGAAGGACTAAAATGTCCTCGTTCTCGTAGAAGCAACGACGATGGAGCAGACGCCGACGTTTTAGCATTAGAAGCGTCGATACCTTGACCTCCTACATCTAAAATGGCTTCCAAATAACTGTTAATCCAATCATTTCCCGCCATTTTTTTTAATTTCCGATCAAAAAAAAATTCAATCAAAATTTGACCTCGAAAACATAAAAATGGCGTAAAAAGTAATCCAGAAAGAGAGACACTGAGAAGAAGGAAGAAGATTGACAGTTATCAGGCCATTTGTGATACAAGTACAGGTGGCGAAATGCGGGATAAAATAGAGAAGACAAATATATAGAAAAAGAATAATTTTTTAAATAATAGTTTTTTCTGGAAGTGTCTCTTTTTTTTTTTTTTAAGGGGAAAAATAAAATTGGAGATATTTTAAAGATGTTCACTTTTTTGTGGCCCTAGGCCCTTTTTCCTTGTTGCTTGGACTTTGGAGGGTGCTTTTATGGCAACTTTTATTATGGGTTGTAATGTTTTTATGTGTGGATGGAAAATATTTATGAGTCATGAGATGGGAATATATACCTCAATATTCTTTTAGGATTGGGTATAGAGTTATAGTCCAATCGTTTAAAATTTTTTAGTTTAAAGACATTTTAATTATCGGAACCTTATTTTAAATGTATTATGTGGAGAGAAGTTTAGATTGGTTGTTTCGAAAATGACTACTTGAGTTTGTTTGATAATGGTTGGATTTTATTTCTCGAGTTTTTTTATCTATTGGAATTAAATCACATTCAAAACAATGTTTTTTAAAAAAAATAGGTTTATCTTTTAATATTGCAAAAAAAAAAAAAAGATAGTCTTGAATCTATTCGTTAATGATGTAGCATTAGTTTTTGAATTCGGATCGGATCATCACACTACTACTTCCATTCACTTCTGTAATTCATAAACCACCTAGGGATTTAGGGTTAAAGTGGTAATATCTCTTCTTTCTTCAATGTCCATTAGTTAGCAATCCTATATCAATGATAAAAGTTATTGGTGGCTATTAAGTAATGATGACAATATATGCGGATGATGATCCTCTACTATAGCCTGAAATTTATATCACTACTATGGTGAATATAAGATCCATAACCATTCCCATTTTGATGGGTACGACATAAACAAAACTAATACCCACCTGACCCCCAATGCGAGGTATGTCAATGCCGCAGGTTTGATGGAGCCCCACTTTGCATTAGTCCGAACTAAGTAGGAATGGGTGGAGGTTATGTCGCCAAGTGGGTGGTGGAAACTTGTTAGATTTCTCTCTGTTAAGTTTTGGAGAGAATAGCAGAAAACGGCCTACCTTCAATTAATGATAATCACCGAATATATACAACCTAAAATCTTAGCCCTAAAACTCCAAGATGGAAAATATACAAACCCAATAAGATAATACACCAAAAATACAAGAGATGAATAATATCAACAGGATATTATTCCATCTAACAAACTAGGAAGGAATCCTAATAAGGAAGGAGGCTATCTTTCACTAGTTGGCTTGCGCCGCAAGTCACGAATGTCCAACTTGCGCAAGAGAAAACTGAATTGTTGTCTACCAAGGGCCTTGGTAAGAATATCGGCAAGTTGATGGCCAGTAGGAACATAAGCAGTAGACAAGGTACCCAGCTAATGAGTTCATCACGAACAAAATGACAACTGTTTTGAATATGCTTCGTACGATCATGGAAAACCTGGGTTTTTAGCAATATGAAGAGCAGACTGACTATCACAAAACAACCGCATAGCAGAAAAATGAGTAACACCCAGAGAAGCTAACAAAGACTTCAACCATTTCAATTCACAAGTAGTAACGGCCATAGAGCGATATTCTGCTTCTGCCGAAAAACGGGAAACAGTAGGTTGTTTCTTTGTTTTCCAAGAAACAAGAGAACAACCGAGAAAAACTAAGTAACCAGACAAAGAGCGCCGAGTTGTGGGACATGCTGCCCAATCACTATCGCAATAAGTCGTGAGAGACAAATTATTATGAGCTCGTAACAAGATACCTTGCCCGGGACTACCTTTAAGATAACGAAGCACACGAATGGCAGCCTCCCTATGTGGAACCTGTGGAGCACTGAGAAATTGTGCTAAAATATGAACAGCATAGCTAAGCTCCGGGTGAGTAACAGAAAGATAAACAAGACGACGATAAGCGTCTGGGTCATCCATGGGTTGACCATCAACAAGAGCAAGCTTATGATTTTGTTCCATGGGAGTATCAATGGGCTTACAGCCCAACATGTCAGCTTCAGTCAACACATCTAGAGCATATTTGCGCTGGGAGAGGAAAATACCAGCTGGACTCCGTGCAACCTCGATACCCAAAAAATACTTTAAAAGACCCAAGTCTTTCATATGAAAGCAAGAGTTCAAATAACTTTTGAACTTAGAAATAGCAGCAGAAGAAGACCTAGCAATAATTAAATCATCAACATAAACCAAGACATGAAGAGAGACATCTCCCCGAATAAAACTGAACAAAGAATAGTCAGCATGAGATTGAGAAAAACCATAGGCCTTCAAAGCAGAAGACAATTTAGCAAACCATTGCCGAGGAGCCTGTTTTAAGCCATATAAAGATTTACGCAACCTGCAAACCTTCCCTGGCACAGAACAAGAATAGCCAAGAGGGAGCTTCATATAGACTTCTTCAGACAATTCACCATGAAGAAAGGCATTGTGAACATCCATTTGATGAAATTCCAAATTTTTAATAGCAGCAACAGCAAGAAGAGTACGAACAATACCCATTTTCGCAACGGGGGCGAAAGTTTCGTTATAATCAATTCCGACTACTTGCCGATTACCATGAACCACAAGACGTCCTTTAAAACGTTCAACCTCACCTGTAGAGGTATATTTTATTTTATACACCCAACCACTACTAATAGCACGTTTACCAGGGGGCAAGTCTTCTAATGTCCACGTGCCATTACGCTCTAAAGCGTCTATCTCATTTTTCATTGCCTTACGCCATTGAGGATGAGAAACAGCTTCCCGAAAAGACTGAGGCTCTTGGCCTTGAGTAATAGCTGCTAAAAAATACCGATGTTTGACAGATAATTATTATAATCAACACAACAAGCTATATCAAAAGGCTTACCCGAAGAACAAGTTGAAGACGGAAGAGTAGTCTTTGGAGAAGGGTCTATGTTTTTAAGAAGAATAGTGTTGGTGATATAATCATGAAGCTTCGTAGAAGGAACCTTAACTCGGCGACCACGGCCAAGTAAATCTGTATCACCATTACCATTGCTAGGTAGCCGAGAAGTACTCCCTCCCAACTGAAGAGGGGACGTTGTATCACAAAGCACATCCCCCACGCGGACCGACGTAGGAGGAGGGGAAGTAGCACTAGTAGACCCATGCTGCTGCCCAGCAGCCGTGGAAGAAGCAGCAGCTCGTGGAGCTCGCGTGGCTGGATCGACAGGTAGAGCTGGCAAAATATTACCCAACCCGTCAACCCGACCCGAACCCAACTCATTAATAATGGGTTGGGTCGAAAATTTCAACCCGATTAATTAAATGGGTCGACCTGACCCAACCCGTTTAATTAAATGGGTTGGGTCAGGTTGTAATTTCGACCTGATTTTAACCCGTTTAACCCATTTATGAATAAACAACCTACAAAAATCCCTAACTCAATTCAAAGCAAAAAATTGGGTTGGCCCATAAAGTAATAAAGTAAAAATCCTAACTCTTTTTAAGACTCAAATCAAATGACAAACCCTAAGAGTGAGAAACGCCGCCTAGTCGTCTACCTTTCTTCTCTCTTTCTGCTCTTCTAGTCTTCTTCACAAAATCAAATATTCATTACACTTAATGTTGTGATGTTGATTTTGAACAACATTTGGGTTGATTTTGTTGATTTTGAATAAAAGTTAGGTTGATTTTGAACAAAAGTTATTTAATGGCTTAATGTTAAGTTGTTGTTGCCCTCTTTTGTTATTTGTAAATAAATTGTGTTGTTTTATTTTTTTCTTGAAAAAAACACGAAAAAAAAAATTAAACGGGTCGACCTGAAGGTTGACCCATTTATCATAAGGTTGGGTTGGGTTGTAATTCCCAACCCGTTTAAGTAAACAAGTCGGGTTGGGTCAAGGGGTTCTCAACCCGCTAACCCGCCAACCCAACATGATCTTGACCCAACCCGACCCATTGCCAGCCCTATCGACAGGAGGCCCAAGCGGCCCATCAGTAGTACTAGGGGCAAGAGCACCCATCGCAGAAGTATCATAAGTATCATCTTCATCCCAAACATGGGTTTGGGCCAAATACACATCCCATTGGGTACGAGCATGAGCATCAAGGGAATCAAAATATGGGAATGACTCTTCAAAAAATTGAACGTCACGATTCACAAAAAAATCACGAGTCTCTAAATCAAACACACGCCACCCCTTTTTACCAAAAGGATACCCCACAAAAATACAATGTCGCGACTTTGAATCAAACTTATCCTTAATCCGAGGACGATTAGTGGCATAACAAAGACAACCAAACACACGAACACTTGCATAAGAAGGAGCAACACCATAGAGACATTCATAAGGAGTTTTGCCATTTAACAATGGGGTAGGAGTAATATTAATAAGATGAGCAGCAGTCATAACACATTCACCCCAAAAAAAAATCGGCAAGCGAGCTTGAAAACGTAAAGCACGAGCCACATTAAGAAGATGACGGTGTTTGTGTTCGACACGGCCATTTTGTTGAGCCGTGTCAACATAACTAGTTTGATGCAAGACACCTTTCTTCGAAAAAAAATCCTTTAAACTCAAAAACTCTTGACCATTGTCACTACGAACCACCTTAAGCTTCTTATTAAATTGAGTTTTGACCATGGCATAAAAATTGGGAATAAGAGATGCAACCTTAGATTTGTGAACCATCAAATAAATCCATGTAGATCTAGAATAATCATCAACTATCGTAAGAAAATAGCGAGCATCACAAGAGGCCGGAAGTTTATTCGGACCCCATATATCACAATGGATTAAATCAAAAATACCACCAGCTTTATTACTACTTAACGGAAACGAGTTTCGAGGTTGTTTGCCCATGAAACAAATGGCACAATCCAAATCACAATGAGAATGATGATTGCCGGCTAATTCGGGTAACAAAGAAATAACTTTAAGAGATGGATGACCTAAACGACGATGCCATAACAAACTTGTATCATCAACTTTAGCCACCTTATTAACTTGAAAAGGATGAACATAAACTGGCTTGAAAACATAGACCCCATTAGACTGCACTCCCGCTCCAATCAAGTTCTTCAAAGTGAGGTCATGTATATTACATAGCTTATTAGTGAAGAAAATAAAATATTTATGACACACCAAGAGTTGAGAAATCGAAAGCAGACTATAAGAAAGAGCAGGGACATATAAGACATGGTCCAAAATCAAACCATCACTTAACACAATTGTACCCTCTTTAGTAGCAAGAGTACTCTTCCCATTCGGTAACCCAACAATAGCATGAATATCTTGAATATTAGTAAACAAAGAAAGATTACCGGACATATGATTAGAAGCACCGGAATCAATAAGCCAGGCATTGGAAGGAGACATACCACTTAGTTTTTCATTGGAGGAAGACGACCCTTTAAGAGTAGCTAGAAGTTGCTGCTACTGCTCATCCGAAAGGGTCGGAGTGCTGCGACGATCAACGTCACCAATATCAGACGAGCATGTAGACCCACGGACAGCAGTGCTGGTGTTGGCAGCAAACGCACCACGCACAGGGCCACGACCACCAAGCTGCCCTTTGCCGCGTCCCCCATGACGATTCGGAAAACCGTGAAGCTAAAAGCAGCGGTCTTTGACATGACCGTTACGACCACAATGACTGCACACACGCTCATCACTGGCAACAGGGGTCGGCTTAGACACAGCAGCGAAACCGATGACATCAGGACGAGAAGAATCCGAGCCTTCGGAAACCAATTGTTTCCGCTCATCTGAAATAATTTTGGCATATGCCATATTCAAGGAAGGCAACGGGTCCTGCATTTACAAACCCGAAACAAGAGTGCCAAATTTTTTGGCATCTAGACCAAGACAGAATTGGTGAAGATGCTCGGTTTCCTGTAAACGGAGATACTCCGAGGCAGCCGAACAAGTACAAACAGGAAGCTTACAATAACTCATGAGTTCATCCTGTAATTGACGTAATTCACAAAAAAAAACAGCCACAGGACGTCCTAGTTGACGACAATCACGTATTTTATTTTTTAATTCAAGAATACGTGGACCATTACCAAGGGAATACCGGTCTCATAAATCATCCCATAAAGATTTAACATTATCAGGAATGCGCATAGTAGAGCGTACAGAAACATCTAAAGTATTAAAAATCCAAGCAACAAGCATAGAGTTTACAATACCCCATTGTGGAAGATCCGGAGATTTGGCCTCGGGAACGGCAATAGTACCGTCAATGAAACCCAATTTGTTCTTGGCACGAAGATTGTTGCGAATAGAGCGAGACCAAGATTCATAATTGTCCCCATTCAGCATGATAGGACTAATAACAGCGCCGGTACCTTCACTGGGATGTAAATAATACTCCGAAAATGGTTCATATCGTGGAGGCTTGGGGTTCTTAGGTTCACCCATAGGACACGAACAACACAAGAAACATCGGAAGAAGAATGGAACACTCGACAGATCACGAGTGAGGATCGAAAAAAAATTCAAAATTTCGAAGGTTGTGATACCATGTTAAGTTTTAGAGAGAATAGGAGAAAACGGCTGTTGAGCCACTATAAGTTTTGATGATGACAAACTAAAGTAATAACTAACAAAGTTTATAAGTTTTATGTGTGCAAGGTTCATGAATTAATAATAGTGCTGTATAAAGATAATAAGTGAAGTTCCTGAGATGGAACTCTAAGAGAAGAACGAAGTTCTTGAATTGGAACTATGAAACTGTTCCTATGGAACTATATTAGTGGAACTGGTATCGGAAATAAGTTGTCTAAACAAGTTCCAGAGGTGGAGTAATGGAGAGCATGGAGCAAATGTTCAAGGCAAATCAATACACCCTCAACAACAGCTCCTAAGTGATGATTCATGATTACAGTTCCTGATGTATAGTTCCTCACGGAGCTATCTGCTGTTCCTGAGTTGGGACGCATTATTGTTCAACAGTTCCTCAAGGAACTGTCTGCTGTTCCTGAGTTGGGACGCATTATTGTTCAACAGTTCCTCAAGGAACCGTCTCACGTTCCTGAGCTGGGACGCAGGGATCTTCAGAGTTGAAGATTTAAAGTGAAGACATAAAGACTAAGTTCAAGAGTCTGTACTTAGGATTTATGTAAGTAATTTATATTGCTTAGTTTTAAGGAACTAGATGGAACTTATTAAATGCAACAAATGGTTTTGAAAAATATTTAACTGAGAGTTTTTAGGAAATATTGTAAATAAATAAAACAGTTTTTATTTTCTAAATAAAAATCTTTTTTAATTACTGAGCAAGTAAAAATAAATTTCCTAAGTTAACTCCTTGTTTTTCTCAACTGCTAAACCACTTACTGTTAGTGGGTTTGAAAATGTCTTTGCTTGTTCCTCCAGTAGTGTGAACGTGGGAAAATAATTCTACGTGGGTTACTGCTTCACACTTAGTGGAGGAATAAGTGGAACTAAACAAGGAAGACTTCACTATAAAAGGAGAAGTCTTTCTCATTACAAACCACCAACTGAAAACATATTTCTATTGCTAAATCTTAAGTGTTTTCTAAAAGGTCAGTTGCATTATTGAGTGAGTTCCAAAGTTCCTTAAATATCTAAGTTCAATATATTTACTAGTGTGTTTCTCATTTTGAGTTGTAATTTGGGGATCAAGGGTTGAGTGACTCTTGTAAAGACTTAGAGTTAAGTCAGTGAGTGTAGACTTCGGAGTAGAAGCAATAGAGAGAAGAGTTCAAATAATCAAAGGGGATTATTGTGGGAACTTGAGTTCGAAAGGAACTCGAGTTGTAGAGAGTGATTGTAATAGAGTTATTGCAATAATATAGTTTTTGAGGTTTTCCCTTCTTGATAAGTTTCAAGAAGTTTCCTCAATTTTATATATTTCTACCTCTCGTATCTCTGTTTCTTGAAAGCCTTAATTCCGCGAGAAACTTTGCTAAAAGTTCCAAAGCACAATTCACCCCCCCTCTTGTACGTGTTCCATTGGAGTGTCAACGGCTTACCTTCAATTAATGATAATCACCGAATATATACAACCTAAAACCTTAGCCCTAAAACTCCAAGATGGAAAATATACAAACCCAATAAGATAATACACCAAAAATACAAGAGATAAATAATATCAATAGGATATTATTCCATCTAACAAATAGGAAGGAATCCTAGTAAGGAAGGAGCTCTAATACTCTCAATAAAATTTTTATTCTTAATTATTAATATGTAGCCATGTAGGTACCAATGTCCAAAAGGGAAATGAAAGTGGGTAACATAACTTTTGCTACTCTTGAATTCAATCAATTAGATCATCGTTCATCTAGCACTGTCAGGCATATGCCGAGCAGATATACCAGGTAACATTATATGAAAATCTCATTTATAATAATAGTCTCTTGGCTCATATGAAAGAGATACAATGAAGAATAATGTTATTCATTCGGCATATTGATTGCCATATATATATATATGTACTTCTAATATATGCTCTCGTGGGGCTTGTCTGTTAGGTGTACCAATAATTTCAAGATGGAGCTACATGTAGAAAGAATGACTCTTTCTGATAATATTATATGCTCCTGGCCGGTAGGAGAAATCAATAATTATGAAGTGGTTCATATATAATTTCTGATACAAAAGTGGTTTATGCTTCATATCTAGTATTACAGTATACTAATATAAAAATTAGAGGAGACATGTGTTACACTCTTATTAAAAGATTTTCCGTCTAGATTATTTGTAAAATATTTTGGGAAATACTCACTCTGTGTTTTTTTTATCTTTCTCACTTTTCCTGTGCGCGTCTTCCAATGCACATCTTTAAACTTAAATATCTTTCATTATATATTAGTAAAAATTATAACGATTGAATATTAATAAAGTACTAATTGAGGCGAATCAAACAAGACCCCACATGACAATATTTTTTTCTTATAAATTTAAAAAAATTGAGAAGATTATCTCTAAGTATGAATAGTGTCAAGATTCCAGGTGAGAAGGATAAAAAAACAGAGGGAGTACTCAATATTTAATAAAAAAACTGTATTTTTCTAATGGGAAATCTTTCGAGAACTCTTTGATAATCTTCTCAAAAATTATTTTATACTTTTATAAGCTAATTTCTTAAGATTTTGTAATCAATTGTGAAGATTTTAAATTATAATATTCAGAGTTCATCCATAAAAAAAGTATGTTCTTATGCATAGTACATACTAAGCTTAGATCGGGCCAAATATTATTCTCTATCTGATTTTATACTTCATCTCTTATCAACTAGCATAAACATGATCAGTCTATGGTGGGAGTTCTAATTGCTAACTTGGAAGTCCCAAATTTAAACCTTATTGTTAATATGTGTGGTGAGTTTTAAGGGTATATGCTTATGGGCTTCTGGCACATATATTAAAGGTAACTAATTTGTTTACCGGGGAAAAAAAAAATAAGAAAACAAGGTAAATAGTTGAGGAGTGTAGGGTTTTAGATTGAATAGGGTAAAAGTATAATGAAATATTTGAGTAAGAGAGAAAGTCGAGATATCGAAGTTACATGAGTTGAGTGGGGTAAAATAATACTCCCACTGTTTTTTATCATTCTCATTTTCCTATGCGCGTCTCCCAATGTACCTTTTTGAACTTAAATACTCCATCCGGTCTTTATTAGTTTACCCGTTTAATTTGTACAGAGTTTTAGGAGAAATGATGTTGTGGGAGTGGGACATAGAAAGAAAGAGAAACTATTATTTTATATTAAAGTTGAATGTATGTGTGATGGAAAGTTTGTAGTCTCATTCCAAAAATGAAAACAAAAGAAATGGGTAAACTAGTAAGGGGCATCTCAAGAAGGAATACGGGTAAACTAATAAAGACC
This sequence comes from Beta corolliflora, assembly GCA_947648045.1. NCBI lineage: Eukaryota > Viridiplantae > Streptophyta > Magnoliopsida > Caryophyllales > Amaranthaceae > Beta > Beta corolliflora. Next base: position 18,314 of record CANSZD010002339.1, read on the forward strand.
GGAGGAAGTATCTTTCAGTATATATTAGTAAAATTATAACGACTGAATATTAATAAAGTACTAATTGAGATTTAATCAAACAAAGTAACTCATATGACTATATTTGTTCTTATAAATTGAGAAAAATTGAGAAAATTCTCTCTAAATATGAATAGTGTTAAGGTTCACAAATTTGAGAAAGACAGAGAAAAATGCACGACAATTAAATATTTAAGGATGGAAGGAATATATCACAAATTTGATTTTATTTTTTAGTTAAAAAAGACAGAGATTATGATACATCTATAATCTATTTACTACTGATGATATCAGGAAAAAAAAGATTTGGAGGTGAGAAAAAGATGCGAAGTGAATATTCTATTATCAATAGGAATGGACGTGCCGACTGAGTTTTCTACCAGTTGAATTTTGCCCACAAGTCTTTATCATAATCTATATAGATAGTACACTATGTTGTGCGAGTGTGTGACCTATAACAGAAAGAAATCGTTGGCTCATATAACTTGGATTTGGATCCATATGTATGTCATATGTGATATGACGATAGTTTCTGTTCCTGAACTTCTATTCGTCGCCCCAAAATTACTTAAAATCGCCCCGGTCCCACCAAACATTCTAGGGCGATGTTTAACAAACCTCTTTCTGTTCTTCTAGACGGTACAAAAAATTGGCATTATATGACGTGTGTTTCTAGTAGTGTGGACTTTGGATAAAAAAATTAAAAAGGCAAATGGAGGATAATGAATATAACTCTCTCATTTTTTCCGATTTAGGGTCCGTTCTCTTCAACTTATTTTAACTTATATAAGATTTTATAAGATCAGATAAGATCAGTTAAGATAAAATAAGATAAGATCAGATAAGATAGGGTAAGATCAGATCAAATAAGATAAAATAAGATGTTAGACACACTCAATAAACTATCTTATACAGATAAGATAAGATCAGATAAGATCAGATCAGATCAGATCAGATCAGATCAGATAAGATAAGACAAAATAAGTTGAACAGAACAGATAATCGTAACATATAGTACTTGCTAATAAATAACTTTAAACATTATATATTAGCAACTAGTTTAATACCCGTGCAGAACTGCACGGGATGCTAATTGTTTGCGTTCATTTTTGTAAAAAAGTTTAAAGAGTATGAATGCGATATAAATACAACCAACAAAGTGACATATAATTAGTTAAAAAATAAGCAGTTTTCGTATAATATGCAACAAAGTAGAAGATAAGACAACTGTGAGTGACTATATTAACAAATTGAAAGTAAAACTAAACACATAAATTCAAAGTTTTGATAGTACTTATTACACATTCTGAAATACTTTCTTATACACTACATTTGTAGTAACATTTGAGTTCACACGCTCTTTATCACAGATTAAAATCTTCAAACCCTTTTTGCTTGTAACTCTTGATACAAAGAACATAGAATTGTCCATGGTGAATGCTGAGGGAGATATAATCCTACGTGAGCTAGAGGCCTGTCCTTGGCTTTCATTTATCGTCATTGCAAAACATACAACCAATGGAAACTGCCTTCTTTGGAATTTTATCGGGAACTTTGTTGCGTCTGATGGTGTAAGTGTCATTATGAGAATGAAAACTCTGTCCCCCACATTATTACCGGACACAACAACAACCTCAATAATGTGAATAATTCTATTTAAATTTCAAAACTTTGATATCTGAAAATTTTGTTCAATACTTTTAAATTGGCAATATGAAACACTTTTTACATATTACCATCAATGTCATTGACTATAGTCAGTGCTTTTAGACTTTGAGAACTCCATGAGAATAATTCTATTTAAATTTCAAAACTAATAGCTTGTGATTTAGATGTTATGATCTTGTTTTGAGAATAATTAGAACGAGTTTATGACCCGTGCGTTGTACAGTTATGATTTTGTCTTCTCACCCTTTCTCTCCTGCTATCTTGCACTACTGTTGCATTGCACCTGACCAACATCCACCAGCCACCAGCCACCACTGAGTGTCTGCTACACTGCAACCTGCAATCTACATGTACCCTTTTTATCACTATGGATTTTTTTCCTGTTGATTTTGTAATTTGTTGATGGGTTTTAGTTAATTTGCAAGGAAGTAAGTTATAGTACTGAATTTTGACCGACATAATTAGAAAATTATAGATAATCATTCGTCAATTTGTCAATTTGCAAGGAAGTTAGTCATACTACTGAATTTTGATCGACATAACTTATCTTATCTTATCTGAACTTAACTTATTACTGAATTTATCATATCCTATATATATGAACTTATATTATCTTATTTAAACTTATCTTATCTCATCTTATTTGAACTTATGTATACTTTAGTTTACTTATATTTAGTACATAAGCTAAATTAATATGTCATTACCTTTACGAATAACATATATGGTACACCTTAGGAGTACATAGAGCTATGTAATCCCAAGAAACAATCTCAATATATTTTTCATTTTTTCTGAGTGGGGCCACTTAAATTAAATGAATTGGGAGTACATAATTATATATACATCAAGGTGTACCTTATAACATGTGCCTTACTTTCATGTCTTTGATATTACATTAATTATCTATGAATATTTACACTACGATTTAAGAAAAGTATCATAAGTTCTTAAATAGATATAATACAAATCTCATGTACAACATGCACGGGTCCAAAATTTAGTCCAGTATAATACGAAAGGTTCCTTAAAGAAAATTTGTATGACTCCTTGGATGGAAATCTGACGTTCTGATCATAAAAGCTAACCTTAGTTGCCTTTTCAAATGCTGGGTAAAGAATGTGCATTTAGATCCTTAGATGCAATCTAATCATAGACTAATATGTTAATTATTGATTTGTGCTATATATTTGATTATGTAATATTAGGCAATAATCACGTCTATTAACACACCTATTATCACACCTATTATCACACGTTATTTAGTTATGAGTGTATAATATTTTTTTGTTTTTGTATATTTATTATGTGTCCTGTATTTAAGTACCATTTCCCTTTTTATGTTGATATAGTTCCTGAAATCATGCCTACTATCTAACATATAAATATTTATCAAATCCTTTTTATAACCTATATATACCCATTTATTTTGTAAACATAATTTATTACTTCCTAAATTTATGACTACTATTAACTTATTTAGACATTAAGTGGATCAAATATGTAATTTCTACCGTATCCTGTTATTAGGTAAGATTTCATCCAGCTCAAAACTTAAGTGGCATATTAATAAAGAAACAATATTAAGTCTAAATCTAATGACAAAATTAATAATTATAAAACTAACAAAATAGCAATAAAGGGAAAGAAAGACAAATTAAACTTCTTTAAGAACATTTCACAAACATAAAAAATGAGAGGATTAGAAAGACTTTTCTTTTAAGCGTTACTCCCTCATATCCCCAAATAACTCTTTGTTTCCAATTTTGACACTATTAATACGTAAAGAAATTCTTCTGAATTTTCTCCAATAAATAAGAAAAAACATAATAGTGTACGATCTTATTTATTCGTCTCATTGAACCCATATTGAAGATGTCATAATCCTTCACATCTTTCCATCTTAGATAAGTAATTCATAGATATTTTAAACTCATTACAGATAGCTTCTTCTAAACCAATGTTAGATGTAACCAATAACTTTGATATATTTATTAGTCTCCCTTCTGTAATCATCGGGACAAAGGCAACTATACAACTTGCTTAAACAAAGATAATCATATTTTCTAGAAGAAAATATCATTGGTATGTAATAAATATTTTGTTTGAACAATAATATGAAAAAAAATCGTCCAATAGGAAATATTACATCTTCATCCATGAGGAACATTTCAAGACTATCTGTTTCGCGAGAATTATTAAAATTGGGCTTCTTCAACACGTGAATCAATCGTACACGCAACATATACATCTTAAAAGTTTTTAAAATTTCACTAATCTTGATAGACTAACATTATATTGTTTGTTTAAGTAGTAAGACATATTTGATATTCGGAAACTAATCTATAAAAATTTCCTTTGTTTTAGCTAGATTGATACTCTCTTTTATGTCGTTGCTTGATTTTTCTATATTTTCCTATTGTATTTTTTTCAAGTAAATTCACAATCTATGAATATTCAAAAACTAATCAATTAATTACCTTTGTTTTGGCTACATTGATTCTCTCTCTTATTTCGTCACTTTATTTTTTTGTATATTTTTCTATTGCAAATTTTTCATGTAAATGCACATTCTATGAATAACGATTTACATCCGATATTTTTTTTTATAAAAAAGCGTCGTTTACAAATTTGCTTAAATTGTAGCTGCAAGTTTGAATCAATGATGTGCATAACTCCTTGTCTATAATTTTGTCCTTAATGTGTGCTAATTGATTTGTTCTTTGATAATCTAGTAGTTCTACTATGATCACCTTTTCGTTGTGCCTCCTTTTGATTTGTAACTCTTCTAATCTGATTTCTATCATTCATATCTTAATAACCTTTTGTGTTTTGATTTGAATCAATAATTGAACATGCATGTCAATATTTTATCCATCCGCACTACCATACAAATCTCATAGGTTTAGCACAAAAAAGAAAATGTATAGATTTTCGTCATTTTGTGTTATATTTTGACTAACAAAATTTCGCATATTAAAATCTTCTTGTTCTCATAAATTAAGAGCATAATGTCTGTTATGGCAAACCAAGAATCGACTCTCATTCTAGCTTTTTTCAAAAAGAAAATATTTATGATTTTATTTTTTACATGACAAAATTATTTATAAGTGTAATATACTCGTGTTGTCATGCATATGATGGTAGTATTATTGGACCTTATCTGAAATCATCAATCTTATATGGACTAAAATTGAGGTGAACAAAATAGGGCCTTGTACGACTCAACTTTTATCGATAGTTTGAAAATAATAATCATTATCTTTTTTGTTTTTGCTAAGTGAGTAATTATATTCATGAAACTTTAATTATTATTATCATCCATGTGTAATTGAAAACAAAAAAGTAGTGTGCATATAAATAATATATACATATGAGTTGTAATTCATATAATTTTTTAAGCAGCTCCATATTTACGCCCTTCAAATATATTCACTAATTTAATTGAAAACAAAAAAGTAGTGTACATTTAAATAATATATACATGAAAAGCAGAATTTGTTGTAATTCAAATAAAATTTTAAGCAGCTCCATATTTACTTCCTTTAAATATATTCACTAATTCAATTCGTTTTCTTGGAGCAACACATATCCACTTTGTCGAGCGGTTATATATTGTCTACTAACTATATATACTCCCTATTATATCTATTGTTGGGAGTTTTATTTAATAAAGTGTTTTGAGTGACACAATGATTGTTGGGAGGTTAAGTTAAGAAAACATCACTAAAGATCGGGGTATTAATAGAATTAGTATGTTGTATACACGCTAACTCCCACTCTAAACATCTATCAGTCATGAGTGATTTATTATCCATTTTTTCGTGAGTTAAAAAAGCCATTGTTTAGATTATGACATTTTTAACTATATAACTACATAAATTATGTGCCTGAACAAAGTTTAACTATATAAGTTGTTTCCCTAAACAATGTTTAATTAAGTCACTACTACTAAAAAAGCTATTCTTCACTGCACTAAATTAGATAACACGACTGACCTCTAACGATGATGAGTTATAGAATGAATTATTTGGCTCTTCTCTTCTCATTTCATCTTCATTCTTCTTCCTCATAGTTTTTCAAACACAGATTCAAATAACCTAGAACTTTATTAAGCAATTCTTTTTCAAATTAATCTATCACCATTTTATTTACAGACAATTGAAGTACGTATGAGGACCATTCAATAGTATACAATTACTATCATTTCTAAAATAAACTTATTTTTTCAGAAAGGACTATTAGTGTTGTTTTTGTATCGATATCAATTTAAATTTCTCTTATCCAAAAGAATAAAAATATAATTTCTACTCTTGGTTTTTTTTCTAGAATGGTCAAAGTATAGGTTATCACTATATAAATTTCATAAACTATTTAGACCCGCGCAAGTTGCACGGGATTTTTTTTGTTCTATAAATTCAAAATTCTATGTTATTTTACCTAAAATTAAAAAATAAAAAGTTACATATAAGTTCAAAAAAATGTAAATTTTAATTTGCTATTTATCCATAAAAAACACTCATGCACGGGTTTCCTAAAGCATAAGTGGTCATCTATAGAAAATCAATGGTTGAATGATTATTTACTTCTTGAAAAAAAAGAATGACTCAACCCATTCTCTAATGTTGTTATGATCTCCTTAATTTGCATTCACTATCTACTTTCTTATTCTTTTGCATTTACTTTCAGAAGTTGATATATGTGCTTCAAAATTAATATAAAATTAATCTTTTAATAACCATACATACACCTATCATATCTTCTAATTATTTTCTATGCTATTTAAATGTCTCGAAATCGTCATACAATAATATACTCCCTCCGTTTTCTTTTGTTGTTCCTATTTGGAATCGGGGTGGAAACCAATGCAACTCAAAAATTGGGCAAGATTCCACTATGTTAAATAAAATAAAATTAACTAAAAATAAAGATTCTAGCCCTTTGATTTATTTTATGTTAAGCAACCAATGATACAAAAAGTTTGAGGGGTAAAAGAGTAAAGTAACTACAAACTAGTGTGAACACATTTATTGCTCCCTTGAGTGCTACCATGTTAGACAACCAATTATACAAAAGTTTGAGGGATAAAAAGGTAAAGAATGACTACTCAATAGTGTGAACACATTTATTGCAACTCAAAACTATTAATTCATAAATTATACTATGTATGGAAAGATTCAAAATAGGAACAACATATTGAAATTTCCCAATGGGGAATACAGGAACAACAAAAGAAAACGGAGGGAGTACTTAACATAGTTGTCTTGAAAGTGATTTATTCATAAATAAAAATATGAAAAAAAATTAATGTTCATTTAGAACTTTAAACCGTTTAGTTTGAACTACATTTTGTAATTTTCGGACAACAAATGATTTTTTTTGTAGTTTTTTTATATATGTTGATTGTTATACTTATAACATAATTTAGTCCTAAAATCACGTAAATGATACAAATCGGATTTGATAACCTTATTTAGTTCTAAAATCGTGTCAAATAATTAGCTTTATGATACTACTAAACTAATTTAGTCATAAAATTATATATTGTGCATTTTTTATATTAGTTGCATATATTTGCTTATATTCGTCAATTTCGAAAAAAATTGAATCCAATGACAAATTTTATAAGATTGTAATATTTACTAATTGTCAAATTTAGTCTTAAATTAATAAGTAATAATTTATGCCTTGTTTATATACTTATATTTACAGTTTAATAATTTATAACACAAATAATGTTACAAAATGTTTTCATACTCACAAAAAATCGCATTAAATATAACATACAATAAAATGTGCATAAAATAAGATAAATATTTTTTATTCATATGAAAAAAGTGAAAACATACATAACCATGAAGTTGATTGGAGTACTAATATTCAATAACATGACTATTAATAACCTGAAATAGCCCTTCTAATTCTTCAAAAGTGATTCTATTCCGCAAATCACTTCCTTTGCTATTTGACTTGCAAGCTCAAATTGATTACGTGCATGCATTATCTGAACTATGTAACGCATAGTCTCGTTTCCATTTTCATCTAAATTATCTAACTTTGTGACAATATCCTTAACCTTGTCCTCATCATTTGACCACTTGTAAAAATGAATCACTTGCCTCTACATAATTCCTCAATTGAGTTTCAACTCTGAGATCCATAATGAATGTTGAAAAAGTGTATGATAATAAGAATTTGAGGATAGAAATTGTATAGAAAAGATGAAGCAAAGAGTATAAAGTGAAGTGAAAAAAACATGAGGTGATGACCCTTTTTATAGCACAAAATATTCGTCCAAAATGATGTTAACCCAAATAAGTTGGTTGTTGACATTAAAGATATGGTTGGGGATTTAATTTTTTTTTTTGAAAAAATATAGAGTAAATGTAAGAGTTGGTGGTTGACATAAAACAATGTAATAAATACTGTCTTCTTGTTATCATATATTTTAAAAATATACTATTATTTGAACTCGTGTATGATGCACGGGAAGTTCTTTGTGAGATAAGATTGTTTGTACACGAACTATTGTGAATATTATAAATAATTAATGGTTGTTTGGAAATTCATTATATTATTTTAAGTAAATCAAATTTATATTTACCAATTTTTTTCTAGAATGATATTGTAGACTTTGTAGATTTTTTTAATTGAAATATTTCGTACAATAGAAAAATAATTTCAAACTTCCATTTACATAGTAAAAATAAAATAAAATTGATAATACAAATTCTCATTAGTATATAAGAAATATCATATCAGGAGTATTCATATTTAGTTAGTATGAATGTTCATAATATTTTCAAGTAATAGTAAATAATTTAACAGTGAATGAAATGAATAATTGGTCTAATACTGATGAAAAGAATATTTTTCAACTATAGATTATACATTATTATTCATTATTAGTGACACAAACTAATTATTCATAATCTAAGACGTACAACTAGTTCAAAAATGAATCTCAAGCAAGAAGTTGCTCCGCTTTTAGGCAAAGAGTAATTGGTCTTTGATCACTTCATTTGACCAACAAAGTTATTGTGTAGCTTCATCTGCGCTGCTTGAATGTTAGCAACACTAATGCCGCCTCGCATAGCCGGAACATCATTGTTGTGCTCCCCCTATGTAAATTAGAAACCTTCGGACAAAAATCTATCTATAATTATAATTGGCACGGGTCAAAACGTAAACACCAATTTACAATTGAGACGACGCAACAAAATTATGATGAAAAACTCGTGAAATTTTCATTAAAACTAAAAAAAATTACCAAAAAAAACCTTTTAAAAGTTCAATTTTATGGAAAAAAAATTTTAAAGCATTATTTGCAAAAAAACCCACAAACTTTATTTTTTGTGCAAGATGAGACCTATTCTCATTTTCCGGTGTGGTTTTTAAGATGCCTTAACCTTAACCTTAACCTATTATTTTGAGACGCAATGCTTAGGTGCAATTTTGTGCAAGATGAGACCTATTCTCATTCTCCAAGTTCTGTAATTGTTCATCGCTTAGGGGCAATGCTGCAAAACAAACATATTTCAGTGTTACTCCTTCAAAAACCATTCCTTAACGCTAAATATTTATGAATACATTTAATAAGGGAAGTGATAAAGATGCCCATATACCATTGTCTTTGAGAAGTTTCGTTGCCTGAATAGGATATCATCATAAAGAAGGTGCCAAGTCTTCTCCCAAAGAGCCTCAGGTTTTGTCAAACTGCAAGACAGTAGCAACATGCAGAAAATATTACGTAGATATTGTCTCAATTCACTAAATTTGGCTTCTATTATGGCGTCAACGAACTCCTTGTCATCGTCTAATAAACCTCTAGCATAACATGCTTCTTTAAAAGTCGAATATTGTACACCATCAACTAAGCGTATGTGTTCATAAGACGTTGCACCTTTAACAAAATTCAATAGTGTCCTCAAATAGAATTTTTCACCTGCCACTGGAGTTATATGATAAATTCTCCCAATGCAAAAGCCTTTCTTCTGATCTGTCCATTCACGTTCACCTTGTTTTTTTTTTGACATCGAGAAAACGTGCATTAATGAAAAAACATAATACAACCTAAGAACATTCTAGGGGATCATGGCATCTGTGCTAGCAACACACGTTAGGCTGGCCAATCCCTTAACTAGACTGAGACACTGACAATCACAAACATTAAAACAAGAACAAACAAAATTAACATATTTTTTCCTAACATGATAAGGGAGGTCCGATGAGAGAGGAGCCTTGCTTTTCCTTTTGGATCCGACATGAGGGATGTCACCTGTTGATCTTTTTCCTACATTGTCTTCTCGACCTAGGATTGGGCTGGAGAGCCCCTTGTTCATTTGGTCTTCGTCGCCTTACAATTGAGCTTCTTGCCTTCTTTCTCGTAATCTTTGCCTTTGCGTTGTCTTCCGCGAGTGGATGATCCAGACAATAGAGTTTGTCTTGCCCTTGGATACCTGCACTCAAAATTTTGTTAGTTGAGGTATTGATACTTACCTTTTGGTGTTGAATTTCATGAAGAGTTGTATTTGTCTGATTTCCATCCTTCGGACTCGATGGCAGATATGAGATATCAGCCTGATGGCCCTCATCGTCAATGAGAGCCGAAGTAGAGACCTGTGCGACCCTCAATTCAGAATTGCGGGGGGCCTCCTTCAAATTTCCAGTTTTTGAAGTGAAGGCGCGGACCTTCAAAATTGATAGAGAATGGGGTTGACATAATTGGATTACTTTTCCTTTCCTTAACTTGTCTAAATCTGATTGTGAAATCATGAGGCGCGAGGATGGTTTTCTTTTGTTGACGAAAGGGATCTTTCTAATGTTTTGTGCACAACGAGGCCCCGCGCACTGCGAGCTATCCGAAGGAGCTTCCTCTACCCACTTCGTCTCCTCGTTGGCCATGATCTCAACTTCATTGTTGTTCTTTGAAGAGAACTTGCTCTTTACCTCTTCATGGACATCCAAATCCATTATTGTAGTGAGTCCAGGGTTCAGCAATGGGGTACCTGTAGCATCATGTGCGCCGACGTCGCTAATCACCGAGTGTTGACCTACGATATTAGCAACCCTAGGAACCTGAAAAAGGATAGCCTCGAGACTTGCAATCTCTTGAGCAATCGCCTTATTTTTTGGCTCAACTCCTCTAGTTATCCTAAAGTCATCATAACCATCTTCAAAACTACCAATTTTTGTTAGAGCTACGCCTCGCCTAAAAAGAGCTTTCACGTTGCTCTTGTCAACCCCTAACACCAAGGAACATGAACTGATGGCTTCCTTAAACAAATTAAGTTTGATTTCACACACTGCAATGTTAAATTGCAGAGATATAACTAGCTCTTTAACTTCAGGATCAATATTATGAGTAAAGCACTCTTCATACATGGCTGAAATGGTAACACAAAGGCACTTCATTAGGGGTAGGGGTGAAAGTTATTCGGATAAAATCCAAAATCCAATCCAATCCAATCCAAATTGGTAATTCGGATTGGATTCGGATTGAGATTTTTTGAAAAATTGGATTTCCGGATCGGATTGGATTGATGGTAATTGGATCCAAAAATCCAATATAACCGAATAGTAATATGCCACTTATTCTATATCTGGGTTGGGCTTTTATAGCTAGAAAGACAAACAAAACCAACAAACAAAAACTTAATTAAAACTAAACGCAGCGATATTCAATTCCAGTCCTAATTCAACCAGATACATCACAACAGATTGTAATACTCTCCCTCTAAACTAAACCAATCAATCTTGTTTGTGCTATCCAAAGAATGACTTGTTCAAATCAATTCAGCAACGACAAAGAAACATTGGGAGACAATAGAAATACCGACGCTGGAAACCGCCTTAAACGGTGAAGGATGGGAACCGTGCTGGCCCGTTTTACGAGTCAAACCTCCAGCCCAAGTCTGCCGGCCACCAGTGGAAATGAGGGAGAACCAAGCCTCGGTGCGGCAGGACAGGAGGCGCAAAAACGGACGAACTACAAACAAACCTTGAAGGAGAGGGAGCTGAAGCTCGCCGGCAGCCGGAGATAGCAGAGCGAAATCCCTGGCCACCGGCGAGCTTCCGACGAAACAGGGGAGGAGCGGCGACGAAAAAGGAGCCTAGGGTTTCGCTTTCGCTGGGGTGTTTTTTTCTCTTTTGTCACACGTTCACCTTGTTGACATAAAAATTTTGTTAAGTCCATCAACTATATATATTACCTTTTGAAAAAATTGGTGATGTTTTGCCCAAAAAATAAGATACATTTGATTTACCTTAGAGGAAAGATAGTAAATAAAATCAGATAATTAATGTGAATTCAATAATTCTAGTGACTCGTATATCAATTATACGACGTATGGACTCCTCATTCTAGTTGTAATATATTCCATTTTATTATATATACTTCCCCCGTTCCTTATTAATAATCCTAGTTTGAGTTGCACAATTGCCAATATACGTTTTGACCACTATTATATGTAATTACTTATGTATTAGTAAATATTATAAAAAGTAAATATTATTAAAGTATTTACTGAGACCAATTATATAGACCTTGTATTAATATGTTTTTTTCTTACCTATTAAGAAAATTTTGAAAAGACTCCGTATAATTCTATAAGACCCTGTATGAATATGTTTACTTCTTTTTTTATATATATATTATAATTTTTGTAGAAGATTCTATATATATAATTCTAAATAGTGCCAAGATTTCTAGTATGAACTCAATAAGGAACTGAGAGAATAATTTTTCTCAAATCCTATAAGATAAAGTAAGCAAAATCTATCCTTTTCGTGACTATTGCAGATCTTATATTTCTTTTTTTCTTTCATCTTCTTTTCACTTTACGATTTATTTAATTGACTATCGACCTTGTATTAATATGTTTTTTCTTACATATTAAGAAAATTTTGAAAAGATTCCGTATAATTCTATAAGACCCTGTATGAATATGTTTACTTCTTTATATATATATATATATATATATATATATATATATATATATATATATATATATATATATATATATATATATATATATATATATATATATATATATATATATATATATATATTAGAATTTTTTTAGAAGATTCTATATATATAATTCTAAATACTGCCAAGATTTCTAGTATGAACTCAATAAGGAACTGAGAGAATAATTTTTCTCAAATCCTATAAGATAAAGTAAGCAAAATCTATCCTTTTTGTGACTATTGGAGATCTTATATTTCTTTTTTTCTTTCATCTTCTTTTCACTTTACGATTTATTTAATTGACTATCACATTTAAAATGTCAATCTAACTGCTCTCTATCATAAGATAGCTCATCAATTATGAGCTTATTTTGACCATATGAGATAATCAAATCATCTGGAAATGACATTTCGGTGAAAAACTCTTAGCTCTGCCAATTGCTTTTTCCATAGGCTCATATAAAATAACAATCGCACGATCGCTGACACTTAATCATGCAACCGTTTCCACTCCCATTCCCCCAGTCCCGCTCACCTTCTCTATCTTACTATCCTGCACCATCACTGCACCGCACCGAGACACCCATTGGCGACGTCCACCAGCCTATCACTGCTTGTCAGCTTCGTCGCGATCTGCAATATGAAATTACCTTTTTCTTTCACTTTGGATCTGTTGATTTTGTAATTTATTTTTGGTTTTGGTTAATTAGCGAGGTAAGTTATACTACTGAATTTTGATAGAAAGAATTAGAAAATGTTAGACGACTATGGTTAAAAACTTGAAATTGTGGTACTAATGTACTCACTTGCTTAAAATTAGCTAATCTTTATCTTTGTTTTTGGAAAATTCATGTTTTTCACTATCTCGTAGTAGTTCGTAATTTGATTTATTTGTAATTTTTTTGGAGTGAGATCCCTTCTTTTTTCACATTTCTCTTTTCCACAATAGTTTCAAGGGTTCTCTAGTTTGACTTTCGTTATATTTTTTTTTTCATTTTTGGAATTATGAGTTTTTATTAAAATGCTTAAAGTTGTGATACTAAATCTTTTATGGATATGGTTAAAAATCGAAATATTACTTTTGAACATAAACATTTAAAGAAGTTTTTTTATTCATTCTTTCTCTATGATCTATGTTCTCAAATCCTAAAGTTTAAAATATATGACCCACTATTATTTCCTAGATTGCTAAAATATACGACCCTCTATTGTTTTAGGGAGTATATTGATATCTACTTTGTCAAGCGGTTATATATTGTCCACTAAAACTATATATACTCTTTATAATATCCATTGCTGGGAGTTATATTTCATAAAGTGTAGCGTGACACAATGATGGTTGTGAGGTTAAATTAAGAAAACTTAACTAAATATTGGGAATATATATTCATAGAAATATTATATTGTTTATCAGCTAACTCCCATTCTGAACATTTATCAATCATGGGTGATTTCTTATCCATTTTTCATGAGGAAAAAAAACTACTGTTAAAATTATGACATTTTTAACTATAACTACATAAGTTATGTACCTAAACAATATTTAACTACATAAGTTATTTACCTAATTCAACAATGTTAAATTATCTTTCAAAAAAAAAAAAACAATGTTTAATTAAGTCATTACTACTGAAAAAAGCTACTCTTCAATGCATTAAATTACATAACACGGCTAACCTTTAATGATGATTTGTAATAGAAAGAATTATTTCTTGGATAAACTTATACCCATCGTTCCACCAACTTTTGACCCCCACCGTAATATTTGGTTCTTCTCGTTTCATCTTCATCTTCTTCCTCATCGTTTTTTTAACACATAGTCAAATAATTTTATGGAAAAATTGATTCTAATAATCAAACCTTCCGGCCATTCGCTCAAATTAATCCCACCTTTTGATTATTTTTTAATAATCTGACCTTTGAGCAAGATCCGCTCATATTGAGCCGTAAAACCGGTGACCTGTTGAAGTTGTTAAATTAAATATTTTTATTTTCTTTTGTTTTTTTTTTCTATTTTCCTATTTTCTATTTTATAATCTAATCTCTCTCTTACCTCCCTCACTTTCTTCCTCCCCCTCACCACCTCTCACTGCTCACCAGCGCCCCGACCCTCCCCCCTGCGAGCATGACGCCACGTGAGAGCACACCCACCCTCCCCGTCACGACGCCACCCGAGAGCATACCCACCCCTCCCAGCCCATGACGCCACCTTAGAGCACCCCCTCCCCTCCCCCACCTCATGTGAGAACCACCACCCCCTCGCCCGAGAGGTTGCGACCCTCCTCCTCTACACCCGCAACGGTGCGACCTTAATTCCCACCTCTGCGAACAGGTTTTCCAACCCCCTGCGACCAATGACCATCCCCCACCCTTGATCGCGCTTAGACTCCGACTTCTTCCCCGAGTTTTAGTCACGCATCTGATGGGCGACAGGACTGTAAATTCCAATATGAATGCTACACTTGGATTAAGTTTTGTTATTTTGTGATGAAAATATTAAGGTTTGGTCAGAAATTAAAATGGTTTTGGAGTATTTGAGATGTTTTATTTTGATGTTCTACCATAATGGTCTATGATTTACATACCTAAAGAAGGGGGGCGAAATGGGGTTGTTGGCGGCGTGGGGGTGGGGGTGGGGGTGCAGGTGGTGGCCGGTGTGGGTGGGGGTGTTGTTGGGTGGGGAGTCTGCGCGTGGTGGCCGGTGGGGGTGGGAGTCTTTGTTGGGTGAGGCCGTGAGGGTGATGTGGTGTGGTTGGTGATTATTTGTTTTAAATATTTTGATTAAAATTAAAATTGATTAATTAGATTAGAACGAATTAGAACGAGACACGTGTTCAATTAACCTATTGCAATGGTCACCAACCTGTTTCAACAGGTCACGGCTCAATATAAGCGGATCGTGCTAAAAGGTTGGATTATTAACAAATAATCAAAGGGCGGGATTAATTTGAGCGAACGGCCAAAAGGTTGGATTATTAGAATCAATTTTTCCTAATTTTATTTTCTCTTAATTTTTCTTCACATTCTCTAAAAATCCTGATCTGGGTTTTCCATTAATTTCCATTCATCACCATAATCTATTTTTGGGTGTTTTTTCTCTGTTCTATATTTAGTAAATATGCCTCTCAAAGTGCTCTTGGCTGTTGACCTTGGCATTCTCTTGTTCTTCGCTCTCTGCAACAGCACTTTAATTTCTAAACTCACATTTTGTTCCGCCTATTATTTTGACGCAATCCATGTGTCTATACATACGACATTACATTCAACTATTCACATTGGTCTCAATTGCAAGAATATACATTTTGATCTAATAACTGCTTGAGAAAATTGGAGAATTATTAGCATACTTCAAGTTGCTAGTTTGAAGTTTCATTTTTCTAGTGTTCTATTGGAATTTGGAATAATACGACACAAAAATGATTGCAAATTATATTATTTTTTTCCTACTAAATAATAAAAATGAGATATACATCATCTTGAATACAACTTAATACTTAAAGTTCCTCTCAGAAAAACAAAAAACTTAATACTAAAGCTATTTCTAATGCACTTATTATCATGCCAGAAAACTGGTTCGTTGGTGATAAAAGCCATATTGTATTACAAATCTTTTTGATTTTGTAGGCTATGGAAATAAATTATTACGGAGCAAGCTAATATATAAATTGGCAATCATTTATATTTGTGTCTATATTTATGCATAATTTATGGACAAATCATGATTTATTACCTAATATTATAGATTACAATTGATTAGGAGATCTTCAATCAAGGAGTTTATATCTATCAAAGATTACATGCAGTGGCGTGTTGCTGTGTGCATTGTGCAGCGTCCACGGCTCTGCCGTATCAGCCCTCCATTGATGAAGACAATGCTTTGAGAATGGTCATACTTGAAGGAATATGTCCTTAGACATCCCGGCAATTACTAAATATAAATAGGAATAATATTATGAAGATAATAAAGTTAATTATTTTAGTAATCTTATTTTCTTGCTAGAGAATAAATATGATTAATAGGACAATATTGATTGGGCCTACAACTAAAATATATTAATCCTATGAGGTCACACATTGTAGCACAAGTTGGACAAAGCAATCCAAATCCATTTAGGATTAGGGTTGGGCCGGTCCAAAGGGGAATAGGAGGAGAATTAGTTCTCCTACCTAACCTATGACTCTTCTATTATTAGAGTTTAGGTGATCAATTCATTAATCAATTTCTTTTCACAAGAGAGAGATAATTGAAACCCAAATCTATTCCCTCTAACCGGCGCCTAAACCACCTAAAAGCAAGAGATTTCTTCTCTTCCGTTCTAGCAGACGTTGGTGTTCAACTGGTGCTCGTGGACTGATTAGAGGAGCAACATTTGGGGCTCTCGGATCTTCAAAGCTTGCATACAACAGGGAATTCACGCTACAAAGGTTTGATATTTAATCCCTATTGAATGATTCATATGTTTGATTATGTTTGCGATCCTATGATAGATGTTAGGAAATTGTTTCCTGAAATTCCGCTATATGCATCTATATATTCCTACAATACTTTGTTCTATTCATCATCCTCCAATTCGATAATTTGATGGTGGATTGATAAATGGTGGATTTACCTACTGCTTCGAGAATGGTCATACTTTGTTCTATGTAAATCATGCAGTACGTAATTTGATGATGAAGTTTTGGAATTCGTATGACCATTTTCAAAGCATGAAGTTTATGATTGATAAGTTTTAAATTTACCTACTGAATAAATGGTGGATTTACCTACTGCAACATTCTTTAAACAAAAACTTCAACTTTACACATGATTGATGGGTTCGCAAGCAATTGACATTAAGTTTCGATGTTTTCATATTTAAAACCCCAATTTCTTTCTCTCATTTTTCCTTCATTATTTTGGATGAAGTTAGAGGATACAACACAATTAAGTTTAAATTTGATTGCAATTTGATAATGAAATTGAGGGTTGAATTATAAAATTTAAGGCTTGAGACGAAAGATATGTAGGGAAAAAAAATTGATGTATTTCGTTAAAGAGAACACCAAAAACCATGTATTTATACAAAGTCATCACCGACGTCCTCGTGGGAGCCCAAATGTTGGTGGTGCTCCACATCTCCCGACCCTGTGGGTTGGGTTGACTTCTCGGTCCCCCTCCTCCCTGGGGTGGTTTTTTTATTTTTTTGTTGGGAGTAAAAAAACCCAACCAAAAAAAAAGGGTAGGGGGGCCGCCCAGGGAGCAGGTAGCCAAGGGGGGGTTCGGACCAATTATCTTTCCTGAACAAAAAAAAAAAAAAAAAAAAAAAATACAAAGTCATCACCAATATCCGAATTTAAGTCTTCATCCATTGTGACATCATATCCTTGCAAACTTTGTAGAATTTAAGATGACCCGAACGGAACTTTGTTAGTACCATACCTTCGTGATAAAAAAAGTTGAGTATTCCACTTTAGGATGCCAAATCTTTAAACTTCTAGGTGAAGATGGTGTGTCAAATGAACCATATTCATTCTCCATATGAACAAAATTTAAGGTGGCCGGATATAGGGGAAGGTGTTTATGGTTTATGAATTTTGATGTTGTAGTGCAATGCAAATATGATTAGGGTATTTATACTGCAATTTTTACTCGGTTTTTTACTTGATCTTTTTGAAAAAATGTAATATAAGTTGATAAAATCACGAATTTCCATATTAAAGATTGATTGAATCAATCCCTAAAATCACGTCTTCCAATTTAGGAATGATTTTGATTTAGTTGATCAACTTGCACATGATTGAATAGTGTAATTGATTGAATTTCGCATGATTAGAAGAGTCATTAAATTTTCGGCCAATGCATTAATGAAATGCATGACACGTGGCGAGTAATCCTAGTTGGACAATGTTTTTAGTGAAAAAATTGCCACGTGTCATTATTCTTGTTGAGAGTGTCGAATTAGAGGGTTAAATGTTGAGAGCAATTTTGGAGGTGACACCTAGGACAAAATTATCAAGGTTTATTAGTATATATAGATACACACCAACAATATCTCATGTATAGGGATGGCAACGGGTCGGACTTGGAACGAATTATGCATAATCTGACTCCGACCCTACAAGAAGTCGGATTTTAAATTTGAGTCTGGCTCCGACTCCGAAAATCCGAATCCGACCCGACTTAAAATCATAACATCCGACTCCGATCCGATTCGACTTTTTTTTTCGCCCCATTTTTTTAATAGAAAAATCTTCTATAATACATAATCTAATTATTACTATTTTTTAATAATAATATGGAAATCATACAAATAATCTAAACTTTACTATTATTTTTAACAATCATGTCTTCAATAGAAAAATCTTGAATAATACAATTGTCTTAAAGTCAGAGTCAAATTATACATACATAATACATTAATATAAATAAAAAAGGATTAATTGTCTTAAAGTCGGAGTTGGATTCGGATGTCACATATTTTTTATGGGATCCGACTCCGACCCTCCTCCAACTCGAACTCGGATTTTTTAAATGGAGTCGGATTCGGATTATTTTTTATCTGAGTCAACTCGGATTTTTTTTCCAACGGATCAGAGCGGGCTAGGGTCAAATTAGGACTGAATTGCCATCCCTACAGTCATATACTAACAATAATTTTTTATATATTAGTAATGTTATAGTCAAAATGAAAGTAAATTTACATTTATTTTCACGTATTACTAAAAAAAACTATAAAAGTTTTAACTTTCACATTTCAAAAATATGCACCAATGCACCATCCCGTATATATGATGCACATTATTTTTTATAGGCACCTCTCACATTTTTCTTTATCATGTACTTGATTTGCGCTGAAGATATGATCATATGAACTAAACGTAATATTGCATGATTTTCACCCAAAAAAAAAGAAGCCCGATATGGTGCAAATTATTTTAATGAACAACCACCCTCGTTGCCTTTCATATGGTGGAATCTGACTTTGTCCAGCAGTAAGCTTGGCTCAATTCCTTTTCATCTACAAGGGGGAAAAATGAGACATTCAATGTTATTATATTTTACAAAAATCATAAACCATAAACATTTATTTTATGAGACGATAAATCATGAATTAAACTATGCATTGTAATTCAATAAAGATACGACATCAAATCGAATAGCAAAAGCAAAAAGTTATGTATAGTACCATGAGAAAGTTTTCTAGGAAGATTTTCAATAGCGTAATGCTATCCCTCTTTAAACGGATCCTCAATAAAAAAACTTGATGGGATTGAATGGTACATTTTTAAGCATCTTTTTTGTAATTTTGTTGTTTGAAACTGGCAAGACACTTACACTGGACTCTGCCAAAACTATTCCGCTTGGCACCTTTCAATGTGAATTACATGTTTCATGTTTGAAACTGGTAAACACTAACTACATCAAAAACTATTCCGGTTGGCATCTTTCACTATGAATCACATGTTATCTTCTTTCCAATGTGAATCATATGAACAAACTAATCTTCAGAGAGCAAAATCCAACTCCATAACTAATTAATAGTATCATTGCAAAACTCATGAAAAAAGGGTTTAGTTTAGAAAAAGTCAGCAGTCACATTGCTCACATATCTATATAATGCATAGAATTCATGAAGAATTCAGGTCGGTAGTTTTATACACCTTCTCAAATCTTGTGCCTCAAGGAGGTATTATGAAATTAATATTCTAGAATGCAATGATACATTCCGGTTTCGATTACGGTGAGGAAATCTTGTGGGGAAGTAGAAATTAAAAAGCACAACTTGAAGTGAAAGTGATATGATACAAACAAGAGTAATCCGTATTTTGCCTATGCTATGCATAATTTTAGAACTCAAAGACTATAAAATTGAAGAAGTCACCGGCACTAAAACTCCCATAACAATTGAAATTGAAGAACATACTTTTTGAAGCTCGACTGAATTCGAATTTCGCCTCTTTGCTGGGTTTTCTTGAATTTCGCCTCTTTGCTTAGGTTTTCTTGATTAATATCGCCTACTTGCTGCGTTGAAGACTTGAATTTTGCAGATACACGTGAATTCGGGAAGAAATTTAGAATAATATTGAAGGAAATTTCCTGAATTCTCCCTCTTCCTCTTAGTATACAATCACAGTTCGTGAATTCTTCCTATTTGTAGATAGTATATAATTCGATCAGTTTCAGTTCGTGCATTCGTGCTTTTCGGTTCATAGGAAAGATTTGGGAGATTGAAATTTTTTGGCAGACATTCATAGGGTTTTTCAGTTTGTGCTTTCGATCAGTTACCTGAGTGAATGGGCTTTTGTTTTTCCTTGTTTTACGAAAATAATGGTATTGAAAATAGAAGTATTTTTTGTAAAGTTTTTAAATTTTCGTAAAAAAATTGAGGGAACTGAATATATATAATATATTGCGCAAACAATTCACATTATCACAGATAATGTTAAGGCAACGACCTTATCTTATAACATTGTTATTATATCATCAAATGCAACGACCATCATCAAGTCGTTACTATAGATATACCTAATGCAACGGTCACTATAAAGTTGTTGCAATAGCTTAATCCATGAACCTAAATTGAAATGGGCAGTGTAATAGATTCTCCTACTGCAACGGTATAAAAAACAACCGTTGCATTAGTTGATTATAACCATTGCCTTTGATTAAAAATGTAGTAGTGAATGCACCATCCCGTATATATGATGCACATTATATTTTATAGGCACCTCTCACATTTTTCTTTATCATGTACTTGATTTGCGCTGGAGATATGATCATATGAACTAAACGTAAATATTGCATGATTTTCACCCAAAAAAAAAAGCCCGATATGGTGCAAATTATTTTAATGAACAACCACCCTGGTTTGCTCTTTTTATAAAGATGGGCAGCAATCAACTGATTTATAATATGCGTGTGTTCCACTAACATATTAACTAAGTTACCAACACAAATTTAATTTCACCCACAACCATGAAAGATAAACATACCATCAATGAAATAAACTTATAGTTATTATTAACAATTGAAAAATATACAAGAAAGTCATCATTCAAAAATCTAAATACTAACAAGGTAATCTTAAGTTAACGATGGCGAAACCGTACGCAACATGATATGATGATGATGGTGAAACCCGAAAAATCCAAACTTGTACTTCATCTTCAACCTTAATGGTATCATAATTCCTCTTAACAAAATCATTCCAACTACCATTCAAAATATAGGTCTTATTAGTAGTCCACTTAGTGAAGTTAAGCATGATTATATCTAAATTAATGTTAGGCTCTATCACAATTACACCAACATCATGAATACCCAAGTGATCAAGTACTCCTTTAACGCAGTTGTTTTCGGGCATCGTAAAACGGGCTTGTTGGTGGTTCAAGTCGGATACGGTTACCTTCTTGTGGATCACAAACTTCGGGTCGTACCCACCCAATCCTTTAATCCTCTCAATCAGTCTTGGTGTAAGTTGAGGAGGTGGCTGTGGTGGAGTGTATACAACGATGGCGAGGTTTCGAGACGAACGTTGGCGTTTCTTCGGGTTGCGTTGGTGGTTGTGGTGGGTGGTTGTAGGATTATTCAAAAGAAGAAGAGGTGATTGTTTTTCTTGCATGGGCATAACGTCAAGACTCATGCAAGAAGAAGTACTACATTGTTCATCTTGATAAGTAATAATGGATTTTCCCTTCTCTTTCTCGGAAGGTAAAAGTTTTAAGTTTAACCCGTCCACTCGAACAAAATTCTTGAACTTGCTCAAATCAACAACTGTTTCTTTTTTGCTTTGTGTTTCCATCGTTATCAGTATTATAAATTGTTTTTCCTCTGATTTCAAAAGCAGGATGTAAGGAAAGAGAGATGAATATGATAATGTAAATTGATCAGGGGTTGTTTATGAACCGAGTTGTATATATAGATAATAAGGTAACAAATTATAATTCGAATGAGATTAGGAAAGTTTTTCGAGTTCATGTAGAATTAGGATACTAATTACTAATTACTAGGACTCTTGATTTTGCTGCCAAATTTTTTGTTGTGAATTATCTGAATGACAACATGTTGTTGCCAGCTAGCGTAGTGCAGAATCAATATATATAGAAGGAGTTCCTCAAGATTTCAAGGCCATAGAGCGCGCCACGTAGGATTGTCACGTCATCAAATTTTATTTTAACATTATAATTGTTTATCATTGAAGAGTGCTTGAAATATGCTTCAAAATAAGATCCATTTACGATATAGTTTTATAACTCATGAAAATTAGATGAATGGTAACACATTATTTAGGGTCCGTTTTGTTCAACTTATTTTAACTTATATAAGATTTTATAAGATAAGATAAGATAAGATAAGATAAATAAAATGTTTTGTTCACCTTATCTTCACTCATTTCAGAATAAGATAAGATAAGATAAGATAAGATAAGATAAGATAAGATAAGATAAGATAAGATAAGATAAGATAAGATCAGATCAGATAAGATAAGATAAGATCAGATAAGATAAGATAAGATAAGATAAGACAAGGCTCTTGAAAGAAAGGAAACCCTCTCTCTTTCTCCCCCGAAAAGAGCACCCTACCAACCGGTTAACCTCCGCCGCGGCGGCCACCCTCCTCTGCCAATGGCCGAGGAGATTTCGAATTTCGTATCCAACCTCCGCATAGATGATGAGGAAGATAAGGCCCTTGATCTTGAGTCCATAAACCCTAATCCCGAAAACAAAGTCTCTCTTCTTCTCTTAGGGTGCCTCCTCACTGAGCGTTCTTTCAATGTTGAGGCTTTCAAGAGAACGATCACCACCGTATGGGCCCCGACGCATGGTCTGGTCATTCGCGTGCTGCGACCAAACCTTTTCGCTTTCCAGTTCTTTCACTGGCGAGATATGATGCGTGTCCTCGAGGGTCGTCCATGGTGCTTCGACAATATGCTCGTGTTACTCAAGGAAGCGGATGGTGATGAACCTCCTGACCAGGTAATCTTGAATCAATCCCCCTTCTGGATTAGGCTAAAGAACTTGCCTTTTAATATGCGATCGGATGATGTGATTAAAGCCTTGATTGGTAGCATGGGTCCTATAATTGATATTGAGGAAGATGTTTTAGGGTTTGGTCGGTATCGTCGCGTTAAAGTTCTTTTAGATATCACTAAACCTCTACGGAGATATAGAAAGTTGAAAGACAAGAAAGGGAACGAAATCCAAATTGACTTCGCTTACGAACGACTTCCTTTTTTCTGCTTAGCTTGTGGTATTATGGGTCATTCAGAAAAAGATTGCCAAGTTGTGTTGGAGGAGGATAAATGTGAGAAGCTGGGATGGCATTTGGGGCTTAAAGCTACCCCTCGCAAAGGTCGTACAAAGGAACTCGAGGAAGAGAAACAGTTCAGGCATTGTAAAAAGGTTCTCTTTGATGTTGGGAAAATTTTGAGGAGTGAGAAAGTAGTAGAAACTGGGGAAAAAACACCACTGAATGTTGCTGCGTTGGACGTGGAATGCAGAGGCTTGAAACCCCATGCAATCGCGTGGAGTAAAGGTGAGAATTTTCCTACTCCTTCCCCCAATGATTTGGGAACAAGTAATGCCCCACTTGTAGTTCCTGTTTTGGAGGCTGCACCTAGTACTCAAAAAGTGTCATCTACTTTACTTGTTGGCAATGATGAAACGGATCCCAAGGCTTGTCATGTAGTGCTCCCAAATTCTAGCATTATCTACTCTGAAGAGTTTGGTGATTTGAAGAATGCTCTGAAGAATTTAAAGGGGTCCCCACCTACTTTGGACTCCTTTAATGCTGTGGTTTGTACGCCTAAACCAACTGGGCCCTCTAGCCCAATTCCGTGTGAAGGTAAAACAAATGCAACCCCTGCTTTGGATTTTTCTTTCACAAGTACAAAGGCTCCAAACCCAAGTAAGTCCCACTCTTGGAAACGCATGGTCCGTAATCCCATGGATGAAAAAGGTTCTGCTCAGCTCATGGATATGGATCCAATTATGAATGTTACTAAGAGACAATTGGAGTGTGATTCCATGATATGTGACACATTTGATGGTGCAGTGAAGCGTCCTAAGCTAAGTACATCACATGATACATCTATCATTTCTTCGGCGGAGGTTGGTTTTGACCAATCCCGCCCGTCATTATGAATCTCATTTGTTGGAACTGCCGAGGGATGGGCAACCCTTGGTCAGTTCGTTAGCTCCGTAGATGGAGCACTCTCTATGCCCCAGATCTTATTTTTCTTTCTGAGACTATGATAAATAAAATGGATGCTGAAAGCTTGAAAAATCGTTTGGGTTTTTCGAATGCTTTTGGTGTTGCAAGTAGAGGTAGAGCTGGTGGCTTGTGTTTGTACTGGAAAGAGGAAGTTCGTTTTTCTCTTGTTTCTTTTTCACAACATCACATCTGTGGTGATGTGGAGGATGGTGTTAAAAAGTGGCGGTTTGTAGGGGTGTATGGTTGGGCAAAGGAGGAGGAGAAGCATCGCACTTGGACTCTCATTCGTCATTTGTGTGAAGATACTACTTTGCCTATCCTTTTTGGGGGTGATTTTAATGAAATATTAAGTTATGATGAAAAGGAGGGTGGAGCAAATAGAGTGAGACGGGAGATGTCTAACTTCCGAGATATGATGGATGATTTATCACTCAGAGATCTTGGTTATGTGGGACCTTGGCATACTTGGGAGAGAGGGAATTCACCTTCAACATGTATACGTGAGAGACTTGATAGGTTCATTAGTTCAATTTCATGGAGCAATTTGTACCCAAATGCCACTGCAGAAAATTCTATCCGATATAAATCGGATCACTCGGCCATCATCCTTCGGTCCAATGCTCGTGGTAGGCCCGGTGGCAAAAGCGCGAGGTTTCATTTTGAAACCACTTGGCTCCTTGATGAAAGTTGCGAAGAAACGGTCAAGGCCGCATGGGGAAGTTCAGTGGGTGATGATTTGATGGGTCGCATTGCTGTCATGGCCCAAAGCTTAGTCCAATGGAGTGGTTCGAAATTTGGACAACTCTCAAAGCAGATTGAAGAAACCGAAAAGGAGCTCTCTTTGGCTCAACAGCAAGTTATTTCGGTTGTCTCTTGTGACAAGTGCTTGGAATTGGAGAAAAAACTTGATGATCTCCATGCAAAACACGAAGCCTATTGGTATTTGAGATCAAGAGTTGCAGAGGTCCGCGATGGTGACAAGAATACAAAATATTTTCATCACAAAGCCTCGCAAAGGAAGAAGAGAAATTATGTAAAGGGCCTCTTTGACAATCATAGGCGTTGGTTTGAAGATGGCCAAGATGTCGAAGGTATCTTCACAGAATATTTTTCTTCGATTTTCACTTCTTCTGCTCCTTCAGATACACATTTAAATGAAGTTTTGCAACTTGTTCATCCGGTGATTACTGAAGCCTACAATGCCTTGCTCACTAAGCCCTACTCGAAGGAGGAAATTTATGCTGCGCTCCAACAGATGCATCCTTGCAAGGCTCCTGGTCCTGATGGTATGCATGCTATTTTCTATCAGCGCTTCTGGCATATAGTTGGTGATGATGTATTTTTATTTGTTAGTAATATTTTACATGGCTCCCTCTCTCCTAGTTGTGTAAATAGCA
This sequence comes from Beta corolliflora, assembly GCA_947648045.1. Lineage (NCBI taxonomy): Eukaryota > Viridiplantae > Streptophyta > Magnoliopsida > Caryophyllales > Amaranthaceae > Beta > Beta corolliflora. Next base: position 44,561 of record CANSZD010002339.1, read on the forward strand.
CTAATATTGCTTTGATTCCCAAAGTCAAAACTCCAACTAAAGCTGCTGAATTTCGGTCTATTGCTCTTTGTAATGTTATCTATAAGCTGGTGTCTAAGGCTATTGTAATCCGTTTGAAAGACATTCTTCCTAGCATTGTTTCTGAGAACCAGAGTGCATTTGTTCCGGGGCGTCTTATCACAGACAATGCTCTTATTGCCCTGGAGGTTTTTCACTCAATGAAGTACAGAAACCGGAGCCGCAAGGGAGTGATAGCCATGAAACTGGATATGAGCAAGGCCTATGACAGAGTGGAATGGGGCTTCCTGCGCAAACTTCTCCTCACTATGGGTTTTGATGGTAGATGGGTGAACCTGATCATGGACTGTGTCTCAATTGTTTCATATTCCTTCATTATTAATAGAGGAGTCTGTGGTTCTGTTACTCCATATCGAGGTCTCCGCCAGGGGGACCCTTTGTCTCCCTATCTCTTTATTCTGATTGCTGATGCTTTCTCTAATATGATTCAGAGAAAAGTTCAGGAGAGACAGATTCATGGAGCTAAAGCCAGTCGGAGTGGTCCAGAGATTTCTCACCTTTTCTTTGCAGATGACAGTTTACTCTTTACTAGAGCCTCTATCCAGGAATGCAATGTTATAGTTGATATTCTCAACAAATATGAGTTAGCATCCGGGCAGAAAATTAACTATGAAAAATCGGAGGTGTCTTTTAGCAGAGGAGTCAGTATCAGGCAGAGAGAAGTGTTGACAAATGTTCTTAACATGAGACAGGTGGAAAAGCATGAGAAATATCTTGGTATCCCCTCTATTTCAGGGAGATCGAAAAAACTTATATTCGATTCTCTCTTAGATAGAATTTGGAAGAAACTCCAAGGTTGGAAGGAGAAACTACTATCTAGAGCTAGGAAAGAAATTCTCGTGAAGTCGGTGATTCAAGCTATCCCAACCTACTTGATGGGTGTCTACAAGCTTCCCTGTTTCTATCATTGGGAAAATCCATTCAGCTATGGCACGATTTTGGTGGGGGAGCTCGGATTCCCAAAGGAAGATCCACTGGAAGAATTGGGAATCTATGTGTACTTTGAAATGTTTGGGTGGCATGGGTTTCAAGGATCTTAAAGTATTGAATGATGCTCTTTTGGGTCGTCAAGCTTGGAGGTTAGTGCGTGTTCCCAACTCTCTTTATGCTAGAGTTATGAAAGCAAAATACTATCCAAACTGTGATTTCTTGGATGCTTCTCTTGGGTATTCATGTAGTTATTCCTGGAGTAGTATTTGGAGCTCGAAAGCCCTTTTAAAAGAAGGGATTGTTTGGAGAGTTGGTAATGGAACACAAATTAACTTGTGGAATGATCCATGGGTGGTTGATGAAGATGGGAGATTCCTTACTAGTGATCGCATTGAGGGTGTAAATATGGTGTGTGACTTGATTAATTTTGAATGTAAGGAGTGGAAGGTGGACACTATTGAAGCTTCCTTCAATGAAAGAGATGTGAAATGTATCCTTAGTACCCCCTTAAGTTCACTCACAATGAAGGATGAAGTCACTTGGGCTTTTACAAAAGATGCTTGTTATTCGGTTAAAACCGCATATATGATAGGCAAAGGTGGAAACCTAGATAATTTCCATCAAGCATGGGTCGACTTATGGAGTATGCAAGTGAGCCCAAAAGTGAGACATTTCTTGTGGCGCATGTGCAATAACACCCTTCCAGTTCGGGACCTCCTCAAAAACCGCCACATGATAGATGATAATTTATGCCCTTGGGGTTGTGGTGAAGCTGAATCACAGGTACATGCTATTTTTTCTTGCCCTCGCATTTTGGATCTTTGGAACGATTGTGGTTGTGATGAGCTGCGACTTCGGTCGATTGATGGCACAATGTGCGACGTTTTGCTGCGTTGGCGTGAAGTGGACAGCAAGCTGAAAGTCAAGGGAGCGTTCATGGCTTGGTGCATCTGGGGAGATCGTAACTCCTTAGTTTTCAGCAACAAACCAACTCCCCACAGTGTTCTGCTAGCTCGAGTTGCTCGCTGGGTAGAAGAGCACGACTCTTACGTGCAGAAAATCTATCACTCCCCTTCTCCGTCAATAGCTAGGAGCCCACGTATTTGGGCTGCTCCCCCCACGGATATGATTAAGCTCAATGTCGATGCTTCTTTGGCCGTTGAAGGCTGGGTAGGCCTTGGTGTTGTAGCTCGGGACTCAAGTGGACGTGTTCTTTTTGCTGCGGCTCGAAGAATGCGTGCTCATTGGTCAGTGGAAGTGGCGGAGGCTAAGGCTGTTGATATGGCTCTGCGGTTGGGGAAGAGGTTCGGTTTGCAAAATGTCATTGTTGAATCGGATTGTCAAACGGTGATCTCTCGGCTATCTAAACATGCAATCTTTCTCTCGGATCTGGATCTTGTTCTCCATAGCATTCTTTCTTCTAGTGTCGATTTTAACTCCACTGTTTGGTCTCATGTTAAACGAGACGGTAATTGTGTAGCTCATAATTTAGCGAAACTTATCCCTTTTGGGATTGAACAAATTTGGGAGAACCACTCACCTATGGAGGTGGCTCCCTATGTTTTGATGGATACCTTATCAATGGAGTAATGATCGACGACTTTTCCCCTCAAAAAAAAAAGATAAGATAAGACAAAATAAGTTGAACAGAACAGACCCTTAGTCTTTCTTTTAGATAGATAAAATAATAGTTATAAGTACAATGTACTATATGTGATTATAGCATTTTATCATAGGTCTGATTTACAGGATTAAATTTATTATCTTTCAAAACCTTAATTTTACTCAAATGAACCAAAACAATTTAGTATTGAAAAAAAAATTATTAAGGAAACTTTATTATTACAACAAAAACTAAAATCTATGGCTATAAAGTTACATATATATTAGAATTTTAGATGATGAAAAAATTAGAGTTTGATTTTAAAAAATAACCTTAGAAATCAGGATATTATAGAGAGCTCCATCTAAGCATGGCATCTCATTCTTTTTAAATTTTTTTTCCAAAAAATAGTGTCCAACATATATATAAATACATATAAGGTGTTTTGGATAAGTGAAGATTACAGACTGCTTTTAGATAAACAACCTAAATTATTATAATATGTAAATTGAATATAACTTTTGCTATAAATTCGCAATATTATACTTTTTTTTTACCATTGGAGAGTGCTCGAAATATGGTTTGAAATTAGTTCCATATACAATATAGTTTTACAACTTATGAAAAATTATTTATTTAAATGAACAATAACATATTATTTATTATTTATTTTAAATACATATAAAAATAGCTATAAAAATAAATAGCGTATCATATGTGATAATAGCAATTATATCTTTCAAAATCATACTTTTAAAAATCGAGTTATATAAAGATAACTTTGAACCTGTAGCATACCATGGTGGCATTACATGAAGAATAAAATGAAAGTTTGTCAACAACATTACAGAGATATTATGTAATTGTCTAATTATTTTATTCCTATATTATTTAGTAAAAAACTTATATGGACTTGGTCCACACTAAGTTAGTGTGGACCTAATGCTAATTCATGTGATTTATGAAAAAAAAGGATCACTATATAAAAAAAAATATAAAAGATGAATAGATATAAATTATGAAGTTTGACTATGAAAAAAAAAAAGGTTACTATGTCACAAAGTGAAAATTTCATCATGATAAACTAATGTGAGAAAGAGTTACTATATTAAAAAATACAGTCACTATGGTAGATAGTAACTGTATAGTGTAACTTAAAATTTGAAAAGGTTACTATATGGAACTAAAGGGTCACTATGTTAAATAAGTGGTTTTGGTCCACAAAAATATTATTGTGGACCAGGTCCACGCAAGACTAACTCTATTATTTATCGTATACATAATAATTTATGTTTGTCTTTTCCATATATCTATATGTCAGATCTTATTATTTTCTTCATGAACTTAATTCTACTAAAACTAATTAGGAAATCAAGATCCGCGTTTCTAGACTATTTGAGGTCACGGATCATAAAAAACAAGAAAGTTTGATATGATCATGATGGATGAAGAGGTATTTTTTTCCTCTTAAATAGTATTTTTGATTATTAGTAGAGATTAGTTTTATATTTAATTAATTTTAGGAAAAATTGATTCTAATAATCCAACCTTTGGGTCGTTCGCTCAAAATAATCCAACCTTTTATCCCAATCCGCTCATAATGCACCATGTGACCGGTAACCTGTTGGAATGGTAAATTTTTTATTTTTTTTCATTTTCTCCTTTAATCTCCCTCCCTCCCCCCCCCGCCCTTACCAGTCATGAATCCCCACCCCCCCCCCCACCCCCACTCCCTCGCTCATGAATCCCCACCCCCACCCCCGCCCTCTGCTCACCCCCACTCCCTGCCACGATCCCCCCCCCTTTCACTCCCACCCCCACCCCACCCCACCCCACCCCCGCCCCCCGCCCACCCCCCCACTCGCTCACCCCCACTCCCTCGCCACGATCCCCCCACCCCCACCCCACTCCCGCCCCCACCCCTACCCCTTTGCGATTTGCGAACAACCCCGTGCGCCGAGAAGACGGGAAGATGGCATTGTGTTGGGCGAGTTGTGATGGCGGTGAGAGGACAGAGGAGAGAGGGACGCCCTGGGACATAGGAGGGGGACGCCCGGGGGTTGGGCGGGTGGGCGTGGATGCGGTGAGGAGAGTGGTGGGGCGTGGATGCGGTGAGGAGAGTGGATGCGCGAATGGGCGTGGATGCGGTGAGGAGAGTGGAGGCAGTGGGTTGGGGGATGGAAGTGGGGGGCGGGGGATGGCGGTGGGGTGGGCAAGGGGAGGGGGGGTGGCAAGTGGGGATGGGGTGGTGATGGTGGTGGGTGGGCAAGGGGAGGGAGGGGTGGCAGGTGGGGATGGGTGGTGGTGGCGGTGGGTGGGCAAGGGGAGGGAGGGGTGGCGGTGGGTCGGGCAAGGGAAGGGATAGGGTAGTAAAAAAAATTAATTAAATCACAACGAATCAGAGCAAGACACGTGTGCAATTAACCCTTTCCCCTGGTCATTAACCTGTTTCAACAGGTCACGGTGCATTATGAGCGGATTGGGATAAAAGGTTGGATTATTTTGAGCGAACGGCCCAAAGGTTGGATTATTATAATCAATTTTTCCTTAATTTTATTCATAATACCATCATTATGGTCTTCTTTTTTTTTATAGTGCTTATGTGCCATTAAAAGTTAAAGTTGTGACTGACACTCATGTTTTACTCTATTCTTTCTTTCATGCATCTATTAATTAAGTACCCTACTTTCGTCAAGTATCGTTTGGGTATTCTTTATGTTAAAATTGTATTAGCTATTGTTAGTCATACCAATTATAGGGATACCATTTAATAATAGACTTGGCTACAATATTCAGTTGAATATTAAAAATTATATAATTTATATATCGCAATAACAAATTTAAAAATTAGAATATAATGACAAATTATTTCTTCGCTATTTTTCTACTGCAACAATGGGGTTTAGCATGGTTTTTAAGAAAATGAAAAAAATGGGTAGTTTAGCATAGAGGTACCCCTTTAATTAATAAAAGCAAGGGATAAGTAAATCCTTAATAAAGTAAAACGCAACTTTATGAGGTAATTTGAGTAATTAATGATGGTTTCATTAACATAAAGTAATGACAATATTGTCAAATATAGTTGCTTATTTTACGAAAAGTGGTGTGGTCCCAATAGATGAAACTACCCAAAGTGGTGATTATTGCAATAGAAAAAGAATGGAGAAAGTATGTAAATAAAATGGTGTTGAAAAATCTCATTTCATAGCAACACAAAATCAAGATTGTTAACAAAAAATTAGCAAAAAAAATATAAAAAACAACCCGTGCAACGCACGGGCTTCTAAACTAGTTCTTGCATATAACAGCAATAAGATCCTAATTAGATAGTATCAGTTTTATTAAATTGGGGGGTGGGGTTTGAAAAAATAAAATGGTAAAAGTTAATGATAAAGATTTTGTTTATCACTCAAAAAAAAAAGAATTTCGTTTAGATATTATTGGTTGAACCATATCACTAACCCGATGCATATTAGAGTTCTAAATAGATAGAATTACATTGATAGAAATCACGATAGTAGAATAATATAGTTTATTTACGGTAAACTACTAAATACTTTATTATTCTATTGTTTTAAGATAGTAGAATAATAAATTTTTATACACACTTTGAATATTTAATTAAGATAGTAAACTAATAGAAATTAAAGATAGTAGATTGTTTACAACTTATTGTTTTTCTGATAGATATCGTTTATAAGTTTTGTATACACTTTGAATATTTATAGTTTCTATACCATGGATCTAGGTTAGTAGGTTGAAAAGTCTTTTGAAAAATCTCATTATAGTACATTACCTCTGTGCCCAAAAGATTTATATTGTTCACTTTGGGGGAGAATCAAGGAAATTTGTAGAAAGTATGAGAAAGAGTGTTAAAAGTTGGGAAAAATAAAATAAATGTATATATTGGAGGATAGGGAGTATATGAGTATAGAGAACTAGAGATGGGTTGAAAAACTACAATAACTCCCACTCTATTAGTTTAAATATTGAAAAAGTAAAAAATTTAATTTAACAAACTGCAAAGCAGTTATCGCTCATCCTTCAACTTCGTATGCATAGCGTGCATATAAGGCTACTCCTTATACACCATAACCAATGAAACTTGAATAGTCTGTTTTCTTTCCTTTCAAGAAAATGACGAAACTTGAATATCTGGCATTGGACTTGTTGGTAGTAATTAGAAAACAAGCAATCTCAGAGGCAACGGCCCAACTTGGGTACTTGGACACCCAAAATTCTCAAAGGCAACCAATAAAAATTGCAGATCTTCGTACATAAACTCGGCCCTTAAGCTGAAAATGTAATGACATTCTTACGTAATGACATTCTATTAAAACTATTTCACAAATCTCCTCTTTCGCTAAGTTTTAAATTTATAGATTGAAATCATGATATTATCGATTCTTATTCCATACCATCAGCACAAAATATGACTTAAGGATTACCCACTGATAGATTAGCTTTGTAGGAATTGGGGTTTAACTCAATGATAAGCTTTCCCATCTTCCCTAGCGAAGTCTAGGATTCAATACCTATCACTCGTAATTTGCTTGGGAATGGGGGAAGAAAATAGAGAGGAGTCTGACTTGTAATAGGCCTCTGGGTAGGAAGTTTGTGAGAGAACAACACATAGGATTTCTATGTAACTACTAATTTAAAAAAAAATTGATTTTGCCAATAAAGCGTGATGACTAAAATCACGAAACATAATTGTGGGTGAAAAGGCTTGTTCTTTTTGCCATATAACTAGGTTTAAGAAAGGGCAAAAATAAAGCACATATACTTTAGCAACTGTTGTTTGGTGAACATCAGTAGTAACTTAATCATCCCTATGACTGGATAGTACTTGGTGAGAGGGAAAAAAATTTCATCTTAATCCATAGATAGAGCATCATCCCGTCCTAGTGGTAAGACTTATGTCTCATAACTTTAGGGTCATATAATCAAACCTTACTAGAGGCAATTAAGAGTAGGATTAACATTTAAAATATACAAAGAGGGAATATTGATCAACACAAATCCCATTGCATTTTACATAACTTTTAACCCCATAAAGTAATAAAAATAAATATGGCCAATGTAGAATATTTAAAATAATGCAGACAATTAAAGAGGAACAGTTGAAGAAAAAAGAGGGACTAATATTTCTCCCAGCATTTAGCAATTAAAAGAGAAAAAGACTAATGTTACTATAAAGATTATTAAGAATATAGGAGTACTTCATACGATATATCATCATATTACTATTATAACGTGGTTTCTCAAAAATTTCATGTTTTATAAGGTGGTTTTTGACAAAAGAAAACCCTTGTTTTTATGGTCTCAATTCACACCAAACTGAAATTTGCTTGTTTATCATATCAATCTGTCGATGATTTGTTTTGTTATTGTAAATGGAATTATCAATATATAACTTCGCTCATGACTTGCAGTTATTGGAAGAAATAAGATTGGCTTTTAAGGTTCTCCTAATTGACCAACTTTCTATATCTTTGCTGCAGGGATCTCATGCCTCAAGTGGAAACCCAAATCTCTACAACAATTCCATCAGGGTACTATGCAATGCAAACTCCTCTGAGGGCTTCAACCCACAAAAAGATGTCAGCTTACCTGAAATCCACCTTTATGATGGCAACACCTTGCCTTCTTCGCTGGCGGTCTCCACGGGCCAATAAGGCCCATCCTCCTTAACCAATGGAAGGGACGGGACCCGGACCTACAAGTTCATGAATACCTCCCAAAGGATTTGGATTACTATACTATGATGCTTCAGTCGAAGTTATGCCTTTGCCCTAGTGGACATGAAGTTTGTTGAGTCATGTAGTGTTTTGATGATTGTAAACAAATGATGATTATCTAACTAACATGTGTGTTTGAGATGTGCATATTAAATTAACATACAACAAGTCATGGAAGGTTGAATATTTCACATCATGAAGGACTTCCAACAAGTGAAGTTCCTAAAAGAGTTCCTATCAGGAACACAAACAAGCGCGGTTCCTAGGTACATCCTAAGAGGAACATTGAATATGAAGTTCCAGAGCAGTTCCTGAGTGGGAGTAGCAAGATGACGTTTCAGAGTCAAAACAAGAAGTTCCTGAGCAGGAACTATGAGTGCGAAGTTTCTTAAAGGAACTAGCACACCGAAGTTCCATAGATGGAGCTATCAACATGTAGTTCTTGAGTTGGAGCAGCATGGGGAATGAAGGTAGAAAATATGAGTTTATTTTCTAGGATTCATGTAAGTATGTGGAAACGTGAAAGGTAATGGAACAAGGTCAAAAGGAACTCGTAAGGTCTAAAGGAACTCGTGGAACTTAGAGCCAAAAGTATTTAAGAGTCAATAAGTCTGATGCATATTATTATCTTAATCTATAAGAATTTATTTCGAGTTTGTTTCTTTATAAATCTCTACTTGGTTAATTATTTATAAATAATATGCATTAGTTGTTTTAGGATAAGTTTTAGTTTTAAAATAAAAGATTAGTTTTAGTTTTAAAATAAAAGATAAGTTTTAAATAAAATAGGTTTAATAAAATCGGTTTCTTTAGGAATCTGATTTTAATTTATTTAATTTTATCTTTTCAGTTTTTGGAAAATAAAAAGCCTAGATTTATAATACATATAATGAGTTTTTGTAAAGAAACTATCTGTCTGTTCCTCTCTAAGGAACAGACGTGCTGGTACTATTTATCTAAGTTAAAGGAACGAAGTAGTAGTTAAAGGAACTAGGCGTGTAAAATATTGTGCAACTCTTAAAAGGAATCTGTTGAGTTTTTAAAGGCTATATTTTAGGAAAATGGTTTTATGTGGTTCGAATCTGATATTAAAGGGAAGATCTTTTGTGGAAAAGATTTTATCTTTATTCCAAAATAAAATCATTTTCGGATTTAAAAGAAAATCTTTTTAAGATATTATTTGATAAAAAGATTTAATTTTGGTTTTATTAATTAAAATAGTTTTTAATTAAAAACCAAATTTAAAATATTGTTGCATAAGCTAATGCTAGATTTTAGGAAGCAGTAACATTTCCATCTCCCACGTTCAACTGAGATCGTGGAGATCATGGGTAACAAAAGGAACGTGTTCCTCTAGATGTGGAACATCATGGGAAAATGGTTTAACCACTAACACATGATTAATCCCGCGTTCATTCTAAATGACTGCTATAAATAAACAAGTTAAATTAAGTTTCAAATTGTTTGACTGGTGTTTTTCCATAGTGTCTGACTGGTGTCATTCCATAAGGTCTGGCTTTAGGAATAATGTTACAAAAGAATTATGTTTTTCTATTCCTTGTTTTGAGTCAGTTCCTATGAGTCCCAAGTTCCTACAAGTGTCATGTTCCTTTACAGTTCATGAGTTTCTACATACTAGAGTTAAACTCTATTATCAAATGTCTGTATTTGAGTTTGGGGTTAAAGGGTTTGAGTGAACTCTTGTAATGGGAACTTGGTGAAGAGTTTGAGTGAATTCTTGTATCAAGTTCGAGTTAGGAACTTGAGTAAGTTTTTGTGTTTATGCGTAGACTAAGGGTGAAGTCTATCTAGGGGTGAAGGGTTTGAGTAAACCTTTTGTTAAGAGTTGTGGGAACTCTTGAAAGACTTAGAGTTAAGTATAGAGTGTAGAGTGGAGATTGTGAGAGAGTTAGAGTTCCTAGTGGAACTTGTGAGAGAGTTTGAGTTCCGAGGGGAACTTGCGTATGTAATAGGTTGAAACAGAGGAGGTTTCCTATTATAGTGAAGAGTTTAAATCCCAAGGAGGTCGTGGTTTTTCTTCTTGTATTGAGACAAGAAGTTTCCACGTAAAAATCTCTCTTGCACTTTCAGTTCCTTATTGCTTATGTTTTAAATTCCGCATTATTTGGGAAATAAGTTCCACACTACAATTCACCCCCCCTCTTGTAGTGTTCCTATAGAAATAACAATTGGTATTAGAGTTGGAACTCAGTGATAAGCAGGAAACCCTGCTGAGTTAAGTTCCTGCAAGAAGAAGGAACTCGTACGAGAAAGGAACTTCACCCTACGTCATTCAAAGGAACAATTGGAAGCTGACTTTTTATTATCAATTTAAAGTCACTCAAGGATTATCAACGACCCCTTTGATGTAAGTATCTCTTACTTGAGATATTATTTATACGCATATATTAATTTGAAACTTGTTCCTTATAGTATTTCTAGTAAAATTATTTTATTTGGCTTTGATGTTTTTATAGCAATTTTGGATAACTTTAAAACTGTTATTTAAAGACAAAAATTCAAATTTCCAAATTATTTTTAAATATCAAAGAATTAGTATAGTAGAAATGGTTCAAGGAACGACTCGTATGGAACAATGCATATTTATTACTCTTGGAACTTGGTTTCCCATCTTTAGGGAAATCCATTATCTTTGGCATGTTATATTGCACTCATATTATTCTTCATTTGCCAAATGATTGTGTTATTATGCATCATGAATATTTGAAAAATATCTTATGTCGATACATGATGTTCCTTGTTAGTAGTAGTAGATATGTGCATCATGAATATGGATATTTTATGTTGCTCTTACTAACAAGAAAGGACCCAGCATATATTTGGGTACCAAAAATCAAGAACTTGCTTATTTTGCAGGTCATGTGAAAGGAACCTACATCTCTTGATGTAGAGGTTGTTTCTAGAAAGTAGATCTAAACATGAGTTCCTCTCACTACAAAAGCTGGAAAAAGTATGTAGAAGGTGAAATACATTTCTCAGGAAATTGGGTAGTAATCTTTACATACTACTATATATCTTGGTCATTATTATTCTCAAATATGCTTTTTAATATCCCCTATTAATACATGCATGTAGAAGGTTATGAAAGAGAAGTTGTTTTATGGTTTTTACATATATATATATGAATTATTTCAATCCAAATTCTCTTCAAGTTTTGTGCAAATATAATTATATTTTGTAGGTTTGACTATGGAGATAATTAATTTTGGTAAAGGAACTTGCAGATGTAATAAGAGAATGATCGTCAGTTTCTCTGAAAGGAACAGACGTATTGGCATAACTAAAATGAACCAAAGGAACTCTAATATAGTCATAGGAACATAGTAATTAAGCATGAATCAACAGATCTATTAACTGATATTCACGTCCTAATAAAAATAGAAGTTTAAGGCTAAAATTTAGGAAGGTTTTAGGGAAAAAGATTTTGACCAAGTTAAAACATTTTAAGAAAATCTTTTTGGTTATTGAAAGATTTTATTTTGTTTGAAAAAATAAATCTTTTATATTTAAAGAAAAATATTAGAGTTCATATCACTAACCCGATGCATATTAGAGTTCTAAATAGATAGAATTACATTGATAGAAATCAAGATAGTAGAATAATATAGTTTATTTACGGTAAACTACTAAATACTTTATTATTCTATTGTTTTAAGATAGTAGAATAATAAATTTTTATACACACTTTGAATATTTAATTAAGATGGTAAACTAATAGAAATTAAAGATAGTAGATTGCTTACAACTTATTGTTTTTCCGATAGATATCGTTTATAAGTTTTGTATACACTTTGAATATTTATAGTTTTTATACCATGGATCTAGGTTAGTAGGTTGAAAAGTCTTTTGAAAAATCTCATTATAGTATATTACCTTTGTGCCCAAAAGATTTATATTGTTCACTTTGGGGGAGAATCAAGGAAATTTGTAGAAAGTATGAGAAAGAGTGTTAAAAGTTGGGAAAAGTAAAATAAATGTATATATTGGAGGAAAGAGAGTATATGAGTATAGAGAACTAGAGATGGGTTGAAAAACTACAATAACTCCCACTCTATTAGTTTAAATATTAAAAAAGTAAAAAATTTAATTTAACAAACGGCAAAGTAGTTATCGCTCATCTTTCAACTTCGTATGCATAGCGTGCATATAAGGCTACTCCTTATAAACCATAACCAATGAAACTTGAATAGTCTGTTTTCTTTCCTTTCAAGAAAATGACGAAACTTGAATATCTGGCATTGGACTTGTTGGTAGTAATTAGAAAACAAGCAATCTCAGAGGCAACGGCCCAACTTGGGTACTTGGACACCCAAAATTCTCAAAGGCAACCAATAAAAATTGCAGATCTTCCTACATAAACTCGGCCCTTAAGCTGAAAATGTAACTAACTCTATAGTCTATACCAAGTCTAGTCCACTCGGTCTCTAGTCTACCTTTTTGCCATTCTTACGTAATGACATTCTATTAAAACTATTTCACAAATCTCCTCTTTCGCTAAATTTTAAATTTATAGATTGAAATCATGATATTATCGATTCTTATTCCATACCATCAGCACAAAATATGACTTAAGGATTACCCACTGATAGATTAGCTTTGTAGGAATTGGGGTTTAACTCAATGGTAAGCTTTCCCATCTTCCCTAGCGAAGTCTAGGATTCAATACCTATCACTCGTAATTTGCTTGGGAATGGGGGAAGAAGATAGAGAGGAGTCTGACTTGTAATAGGCCTCTGGGTAGGAAGTTTGTGGGAGAACAACACATAGGATTTCTTTGTAACTACTAATTAAAAAAAAAAGATTTGATTTTGCCAATAAAGCGTGATGAGTAAAATCATGAAACATAATTGTGGGTGAAAAGGCTTGTTCTTTTTGCCATATAACTAGGTTTAAGAAAGGGAAAAAAAAAAGCACATATACTTTAGCAACTGTTGTTTGGTGAACATCAGTAGTAACTTAATCATCCTATGACTAGATGGTACTTGGTGAGAGGGAAAAAAATTCATCTCAATCCATAGATAGAGCATCATCCCGTCCTAGTGGTAAGATTTATGTCTCATAACTTTAGGGTCATATAATCAAACCTTACTAGAGGCAATTAAGAGTAGGATTAACATTTAAAATATACAAAGAGGGAATATTGATCAACACAAATCCCATTGCATTTTACATAACTTTTAACCCCATAAAGTAATAAAAATAAATATGGCCAATGTAGAATATTTAAAATAATGCAGACAATCAAAGAGGAACAATTGAAGAAAAAAGAGGGACTAATATTTCTCCCAACATTTAGCAATTAAAAGAGAAAAAGACTAATGTTACTATAAAGATTATTAAGAATATAGGAGTACTTCATACGATATATCATCATATTACTATTATAACGTGGTTTCTCAAAAATTTCATGTTTTATAAGGTGGTTTTTGACAAAAGAAAACCCTTGTTTTTATGGTCTCAATTCACACCAAACTGAAATTTGCTTGTTTATCATATCAATCTGTCAATGATTTGTTTTGTTATTGTAAATGGAATTATCAATATATAACTTCGCTCATGACTTGCAGTTATTGGAAGAAATACGTTTGGCTTTTAAGGTTCTCCTAATTGACCAACTTTCTATATTTTTGCTGCAGGGACCTCATGCCTCAAGTGGAAACCCAAATCTCTACAACAATTCCATCAGGGTACTATGCAATGCAAAATCCTCTTAGGGCTTCAACCCACAAAAAGATGTCAGCTTACCTGAAATCCACCTTTATGATGGCAACACCTTGCCTTCTTCGCTGGCGGTCTCCACGGGCCAATAAGACCCATCCTCCTTAACCAATGGAAGGGACGGGACCCGGACCTATAAGTTCATGAATACCTCCCAAAGGATTTGGATTACTATACTATGATGCTTCAGTCTAAGTTCTGCCTTTGCCCTAGTGGACATGAAGTTTGTTGAGTCATGTAGTGTTTTGATGATTGTAAACAAATGATGATTATCTAACTAACATGTGTGTTTGAGATGTGCATATTACATTAACATACAACAAGTCATGGAAGGTTGAATATTTCACATCATGAAGGACTTCCAACAAGTGAAGTTCCTAAAAGAGTTCCTATCAGGAACACAAACAAACGTGGTTCCTAGGTACATCCTAAGAGGAACATTGAATATGAAGTTCCAGAGCAGTTCCTGAGTGGGAGCAGCAAGATGACGTTTCAGAGTTGAAACAAGAAGTTCCTGAGCAGGAACTATGAGTGCGAAGTTTCTTAAAGGAACTAGCACACCGAAGTTCCATAGATGGAGCTATCAACATGTGGTTCTTGAGTTGGAGCAGCATGGGGAAGGAAGGCAAAAAATATGAGTTTATTTTCTAGGATTCATGTAAGTATGTGGAAACGTGAAAGGTAATGGAACAAGGTCAAAAGAAACTCGTAAGGTCTAAAGGAACTCGTGGAACTTAGAGTCAAAAGTATTTAAGAGTCAATAAGTCTGATGCATATTATTATCTTAATCTATAAGAATTTATTTAGAATTTGTTTCTTAATAAATCTCTACTTGGTTAATTATTTATAAATAATATGCATTAGTTGTTTTAGGATAAGTTTTAGTTTTAAAATAAAAGATAAGTTTTAGTTTTAAAATAAAAGATAAGTTTTAAATAAAATAGGTTTAATAAAATCGATTTCTTTAGTAATCTGATTTTAATTTATTTAATTTTATCTTTTCAGTTTTTGGAAAATAAAAAGCCAAGATTTCTAATACGTATAATGAGTTTTTGTAAAGAAACTATCTGTATGTTCCTCTCTAAGGAACAGATGTGCTGGTACTATTTATCTAAGTTAAAGGAACGAAGTAGTTGTTAAAGGAATTAGGCGTGTAAAATATTGTGCAACGCTTAAAAGGAATCTGTTGAGTTTTTAAAGGCTATATTTTAGGAAAATTGTTTTATGTGGTTCAAATCTGATATTAAAGGAAAGATCTTTTGTGGAAAAGATTATCTTTATTCCAAAATAAAATCATTTTCGGATTTATAAGAAAATCTTTTTAAGATATTATTTGATAAAAAGATTTAATTTTGGTTTTATTAATTAAAATAGTTTTTAATTAAAAACCAAATTTAAAATACTGTTGCATAAGTAAATGTTAGATTTTAGGAAGCAGTAACATTTCCATCTCCCACGTTCAACTGAGATCGTGGAGATCATGGGTAACAAAAGGAACGTGTTCCTCTAGATGAGGAACATCATGGGAAAATGGTTTAACCACTAACACATGATTAATCCCACGTTCATTCTAAATGACTGCTATAAATATACAAGTTCAATTAAGTTTCAAATTGTCTGACTGGTGTCTTTCCATAGTGTCTGACTGGTGTCATTCCATAAGGTTTGGCTTTAGGAATAATGTAACAAAAGAATTATGTTTTTCTATTCCTTGTTTTGAGTCAGTTCCTATGAGTCCCAAGTTCCTACAAGTGCCATGTTCCTTTACAGTTCTTGAGTTTCTACATACTAGAGTTAAACAATATTATCAAATGTCTGTATTTGAGTTTGGGGTTAAAGGGTTTGAGTGAACTCTTGTAATGGGAACTTGGTGAAGAGTTTGAGTGAATTCTTGTATCAAGTTCGAGTTAGGAACTTGAGTAAGTTTTTGTGTTTATGCGTAGACTAAGGGTGAAGTCTATCTAGGGGTGAAGGGTTTGAGTAAACCTTTTGTAAAGAGTTGTGGGAACTCTTGAAAGACTTAGAGTTAAGTATAGAGTGTAGAGTGGAGATTGTGTGAGAGTTAGAGTTCCTAGTGGAACTTGTGAGAGAGTTTGAGTTCCGAGGGGAACTTGCGTATGTCATAGGTTGAAACTAGGGATGGAAATGGATCGGGTTCGGGGCGGGTGGAGCGTCACCCGCATCCATCACCCGCATCCACCCGCTCCACCCGATCCATCCATCACCCGCATCCATCTCCACCCGAATCCATCCATCCATTTTTCACCGGGTGAAACGGATGGATCGGGTGATTAACGGGTGAAATCAAATACTATATTGTAGAAATAAAGAAAATTATGAAGAGTTGAATAACCAATTATGAAGTATCCAACAATAAGCAGTAAAATAAACAAATTATCCAACAATAATACAAATGACAGATTGCAATCTTTGATGTTTACATTTTTTTTTTTTGAAATACATGATGCACATGATTAAGTTCAACAATTAATTTAACAATAATAAGCCCTGCTGGCTGCTAGTAGCCTATTACATGAGCAAGAAGCAACAAAGTCTACAACTACGTCAATATGTCTCATACAACTTAGTGATAAAAAACAGCATCACAGCAACAAGGCAGAGGCTCAAATGGAGGATTCTTATGCAAAAACAAAATCATCTTCATCCCTATAAAAAAAAGAAAAAAAAAGAGGATTAAGCTATGTAAATAAAAAATTAAACAACATTATAATCCAAGAGGGGCAACTATTGTCTACATCGACCCAAAAATTGCTATAACAGCAAGAAAGAGAAAGCATAATTCAGGCTTACATACAAAAAATAAAAAAAAACAGCAATAACATTCTTAACATTCAAACAAAAACAACAGAAGATGCATGAGTAAAACAAAGTAAATCCCCTTTCTTATTTTTAACATTCACCACGATTAATTTGAAGAGGTGGCCCAAAACGAACTCATTCACGAACTAGTTGATATAACATTCAAACAAAAACAACATTCTAACATCATGCTCTTAAAATAAAATCACTACCAAATAAAAGTCATCAATCTAACTCAAAATTCTTACAAAAAAAATTAATTTTACTTGATAAAGTAACTTAAGAAGAGTTTAATTTACTTACTTGGCTTCTTTTTCCGGCAAGTTTGGCGTTTTCCGGCGACAAATAAAGAGGAAGACATGAAGACAGAGATGGAGACCAGAGATGGTGGCTGGGGAAACGATATAGTGAATCTGTGAATGAGGTTAGGGTTTTGGGAGTTAAAGGGTTATATACTTATATTACATCTTGTAACTTTAATTTGGGCTGTGGGTTGTGGCCAGTGGGCTGTGGGATTAATTAAAATATTATTAATACAATTATATTTTTTTTTTTTTTTAAAAACGGGTGATGGATCGGGTGATAAACGGTTGATGGGTCGGGTGATGGATGAAAAAATTTCACCCGAATCCGACCCGAATCCATCACCCGGTTATCCATCACCCGCTTCTCATCCGTTTAACTCGGGTTTTCACCCACTTTTTTAATGCGGGTGGAGCGGGTGAGCGGGTCATCCACTGGATATTTCCATCCCTAGTTGAAACAGAGGAGGTATTCCTATTATAGTGAAGAGTTTAAATCCCAAGGAGGTCGTGGTTTTTCTTCTTGTATTGAGACAAGAAGTTTCCACGTAAAAATCTTTCTTGCACTTTCAGTTCCTTATTGCTTATGTTTTAAATTCCGCATTATTTGGGCAATAAGTTCCACACTACAATTCACCCCCCCTCTTGTAGTGTTCCTATAGAAATAACAATTGGTATCAGAGCTGGAACTCAGTGATAAGCAGGAAACAGTTAGAATTCAAGCAATAATGACTTGTATGTATACAAGCAAACTCCCATTTTATTTGCTTATATGGATTTTCCCTCCTGATCTGATAGAAGCCTAACTAGCTATCTCTACTTATTTACTTGATTAACACTCGTTTTAAAGAAAGTTCAGAGCATTAGATTGTGAGAGAGACGTTCTATGTGAGATTTCAGCATGTCTGCAAGAGAAAAATGATACCTTGGGCAGCTTGGTCTCGGTGTACTTTCATTCTTGACTTGAAGGTAAATTGGACTCATCTCTCTCTTCACTGAATTCACAAACTCCAGGTCTACATTCTTTCCTGTTACGTCTCTTATGTAGAAAAAGTTAGTCGCCTTTTCTCCCTGTGTCTCTATGTCAGCTCGAACCACTGCTAGGCCATTCTCTCGGAGTAGTCGAGTTATATCAGAAAGTAAGCCTAGTCAATTGCTTGCACAAAACACTAACTTAATCCCCTGTTAATATAGTTGAATTTGTCTGGTTTATCATCAGTACAAGCAGAAATTCATTTGGCTAAGCTACAAATACACAATTTATGTCTTAATTACCTCACATACTCTTCGTTCAATTGCCGCCTCTAAGCATTTGATAACTTGATCCTTCTCTTTTTGAGTATGCAAGGGAGTCCCATCTTTGTGCCTAATAAAGTACTCCTGTGTAGTATTGACTACTTAATGAGAATGGCATTTGTTTTAGCATCCAACAAGTAGTAATGGCTCACACCATCACAATTCACCTGTAAGAAACAAAGTTGCAATAAAATGCAGAATTTGAGCACATGGGACATATAGTCATATGAAGTACGTACTGTAGCACTAATGATAGATAGAGTTTCCTAATTTTTATCCAAGTAGACATGAAATGATAAAGAAGGATCTTCTTACCTCGAAAGGCATATCCATCACGCATTCGCGTACGGAAGCATGGAAGATCACATACCGCATATCGATGAGCGTACATACGGTATCAAACATAACCCTTGGACGGTCTCGCATTCGACGCTCACAATCGAGTAGCCCTTTTGATAACATCCCTCAATGTACACAATCGCTTTCATCCCCTCCTCATTCCCCGAAGTTCTAAGGAAGATCTAGGGGACGTTGAGGGCTCGGAAGATGGATTATCAAAGTCCCTTAGCGATACCATAAGCCGGGTGCAACCAGGCGTTCAACATTGGTGATCATTGTAATTCCTTCCCCTCCAGTAACATCATTGTCTTCACTTCCTGTTGTTTCATGTCAACATCAACTACGGCGATTTTCCCCGAGTACCTAGATGTGGTACCGAATAACCAATGAGAAGACGGAGAATTTTCGTTCGAAGAGCATATCAATTAGAGCTCTCAAAAGATGACTCGACATGACACAAAAATAAGTAGGTTGAAATTAAGATTTTCCAACCCTCATTTTATAAAATTAAATGGATTTTCCTGACAACAACCAATAAGTTGAGTAACCCTTTTTTAGAAAATAAATACCGTGGTAAGGTGTTCTTCGATAGTAGCCAAACGAAGGGGATCATCAATGGAAGTATGGGAGGATTGATCTGAAATGTAGGCCACACAAGCCAAGCGAGCATTGTGACTCCATGCATGAGCCTCAACGATATCGCAACTAGAGCTGGCAAAATATTACCCAACCCGCCAACCCGACCCGAACCCAACCCATTAATAATGGGCTGGGTCGAAATTATCAACCCGTTTAATTAAATGGGTCGACCTGACCCAGCCCGTTTAATTAAATGGATTGGGTCAGGTTGAAAATCTCGACCTGATTTTAACCCGTTTAACCCATTTATGGAAACAACCTAAAAACCCTAACTAATTTCACAGCTAAAAAAAATTGGGCTAGCCCATATAGAAAGTTAAAAAGTAAAAATTATAACTCATTACTAATAATGTTGAACAATTGGTTATGGAGTTGTAATGGTGTTGCTTTTTGAACAACAGTTGGGTTGATTTTGAACAATATCTAGCATATAGTTATGTAATGGCTTAATGCTAAGTTGCTGCCTACTGTTGCTTTGTAAAGTAATCTTTATTGTTTTATTTTTTTTCTGGAAAAAACACGAAAAAAAAATTAAATGGGTCGACCAAAAGGTTGACCTGTTTATCATAAGGTTGGGTTGGGTTGTAATTCCCAGCCCGTTTAAGTTAACAGGTCGGGTTGGGTCAAGGGGTTCTCAACCCATTAACCCGCCAACCCAACTTGATCTTGACCTAACCCGACCCATTGCCCTAATCGCAATGAAGGTCAGCAAGGGCAGCTGAGATTTCAGAAAAGAGGCCTGGACTATCAGTTGCTGTCATCTCTATAGCAGTAAGCTCTGATCCACTGGTCGTGCTAGTGCTCGACCTCGCTTCAGGGGACATTGAGCTAGCTCTTCCTGATCCTATGACCTGCATTAATATTGAAAATTATAGTAGTAAACTAGGCAAGGAAATGCTTTTTGCAACAAGGTTTCGCTGCCATATACAAATTGGGTCTTTCTTTTTTTTTTTTGGTGAAAATACAAATTGGACCTACAGAAGCCATTTTATAGGGCATGTTATCAACTAACCAAAAGGCAAAAATGAAGGACTAGAAGGGTAAAGGAGAAACATGGCCCTCTCGCACACTACTGCTAACTATCAGCCGAAATAATATTGACAAGAAACATGAACTTGATTTCACTATTTTGAAGAATTATATACTCTCAACATCCTAATTCCTATGGGTATTGTCATTCTATATTTGTTTTTCTTGATTTCACAACATGTGCAAACAGCTTTAACTATATATTACAGTGTCTTTAAACATATTGCGCAAATTCTATTGTACATCAAAATATACCTATAAAAAAAGTTACATCAAGAATGATGCAAGTGTATATGATAGAATATAAACCCAATTTTGGGGCTTCAACCATCAACATGTCAGAAGACCAACTCAACCAAAAGTAATAATTAGTTTAATACCCGTTGTATATTGTTGAGGATTGTTGGATCAGTAATCTTGTTCCCTTGTTCATCCTTGACATGAAACACTACATATGTATGTGCCATAGAGATTAGCTTACCATAAAAACAAAGTCTCCTAAGGCTCGACGGATTTTGTGGCATGGCTGTAATTTTGGTAGTGATGGTGTATTAGTTGAGGCTGAAGATACTATAATGCTAGTTCATCGCTTGCTAGGCAAATGCCTTAGGATGTAATTTCTTTGTCTTTAATGAACAATCCCCAAAAATTATAAAAAAAAAAAAAGATGATAATGACGTTTTGGTCTTCAATAAAGCTTTTGCCTTCACATTTAATGCTTTGGAATTAGGCATTGTTTTTTATTGCTTTTTTATAAGTTAGTTACATTTAATGCCACTAATAAAAACATGAGTAGTTATACCTAAAAATACCATTCTTATCTAGCGCCCCGGGGCGTCCGTTAGTGGGCTCGTTTCAAAAATATGCACCAATGCACCATCCCGTATATATAATGCACATTATATTTTATAGGCACCTCTCACATTTTTCTTTATCATGTACTTGATTTGCGCTGGAGATATGATCATATGAACTAAACGTAAATATTGCATGATTTTCACCCAAAAAAAAAAAGCCCGATATGGTGCAAATTATTTTAATGAACAACCACCCTGGTTTGCCCTTTTTATAAAGATGGGCAGCAATCAACTGATTTATAATATGCGTGTGTTCCACTAACATATTAACTAAGTTACCAACACAAATTTAATTTCACCCACAACCATGAAAGATAAACATACCATCAATGAAATAAACTTGTAGTTATTATTAACAATTGAAAAATATACAAGAAAGTCATCATTCAAAAATCTAAATACTAACAAGGTAATCTTAAGTTAACGATGGCGAAACCGTACGCAACATGATATGATGATGATGGTGAAACCCGAAAAATCCAAACTTGTACTTCATCTTCAACCTTAATAATATCATAATTCCTCTTAACAAAATCATTCCAACTACCATTCAAAATATAGGTCTTATTAGTAGTCCACTTAGTGAAGTTAAGCATGATTATATCTAAATTAATGTTAGGCACTATCACAATTACACCAACATCATGAATACCCAAGTGATCAAGTACTCCTTTAACGCAGTTGTTTTCGGGCATCGTAAAACGGGCTTGTTGGTGGTTCAAGTCGGATACGGTTACCTTCTTGTGGATCACAAACTTCGGGTCGTACCCACCCAATCCTTTAATCCTCTCAATCAGTCTTGGTGTAAGTTGAGGAGGTGGCTGTGGTGGAGTGTATACAACGATGGCGAGGTTTCGAGCCGAACGTTGGCGTTTCTTCGGGTTGCGTTGGTGGTTGTGGTGGGTGGTTGTAGGATTATTCAAAAGAAGTAGAGGTGGTTTTTTTTCTTGCATGGGCATAACGTCAAGACTCATGCAAGAAGTACTACATTGTTCATCTTGATAAGTAATAATGGATTTTCCCTTCTCTTTCTCGGAAGGTAAAAGTTTTAAGTTTAACCCGTCCACTCGAACAAAATTCTTGAACTTGCTCAAATCAACAACTGTTTCTTTTTTGCTTTGTGTTTCCATTGTTATCGGAGTATTATAATTTTTGTCTTCCTCTGATTTTAGAAGCATAAAGTAATTGAGAGAGATGATAATGTAAATTGATCAAGGGTTGTTGTATTTATAGATACAAATATACAATAAGGTAACAAATTATGATTCGACTAAGATTAGGAAAGTTTTTCGAGTTCATGTAGAATAAGGATGTAGTAATAATTACTATCTCTTTGATTTTGCTGCCAAAAGTTTTGTTGTGAATTATCTGAATTGCAACATGTTGTTGCCAGCTAGCGTAGCGCAGAATTCTTGCATATAACAGCAATAAGAGTACTAATTTGATAGTATCAGTTTTATTAAATTGGGGGTGGGTTTAAAAAAAATAAAATGATAAATATTTTGTTTATCACTACAAAAAAGAATTTCGTTTAGAGCTGTTTAGATATTATTGGTCGAACCCTATCATTAATCCGATGCATATTAGAGTTCTAAATAGATGGAATTACATTGATAGAAATCAATATAGTAGATTAATAGCGTTTATTTACGGTAACTACTAAATACTTTATTATTCTATTGTTTTAAGATAGTAAGATAATAAATTTTTATAAACTTTGAATATTTAATTAAGATGGTAAACTAATAGAAATTAAAGATAATAGATTGTTTACAACAACTTTTTTTTTGATAGATATCGTTTATAAGTTTTGTATACACTTTGAATATTTATAATTTCTACACCATTGGATCTAGGTCAGTAGGTTGAAAAGTCTTTTGGAAAATCTCATTATAGTATATTACCTCTGTGCCCAAAAGATTTATATAGTTCACTTTGGAGGAGAATCAAGGAAATTTGTCAAAAGTATGAGAATGAGTGTCTAAAAGTTGGGAAAAGTAAAATAAATGTATATATTGGAGGAGATAGATTATATGAGTATAGAGAACTAGAGATGGGTGAAAAACTACAATAACTAAATTTAAATATTGAAAAAGAGAAAAATTAATCTAACAAACTGCAAAGCAGTTACCACTCATCGTTCGACTTCTTACGCATAGCGTGCATATAAGGCTACTTCTTATAAACCATAACCAATGAAACTTGAATAGTCCGTTTGAATATCTGGCGTTGGACTTGTTGGTAGTATTAGAAAACAAGCAATCTCAGAGGCAACGGCCCAACTTGGGTACTTGGACACCCAAAATTCTCAAAGGCACCCAATAAAAATTGGGGATCTTCCTACATAAACTCGGCCCTTAAGCTAAAAACTTTACTAGATGTCACTCTATAGTCTATACTCTATACCAAGTCTAGTCCACTTGGTCTCTAATCTACCTTTTTGCCATTCTTACATAATGACATTTTATTCAAACTATTAACTATTTCACAAATCTCATCTTTCACTAAATTTTAATTTTATATTAAAAACATCATATTATCGATTCTTATTCCATACCATCAGCACAAAATATGACCTAAGAATTACCCACTGATAGATTAGCTTTGTAGGAATTGGGGGTTAACTCGATGGTAAGCTTTCCCATCTCCCCTAATAAAGTTTAGGGTTCAATTCTTACTCCCAAGCAATTTGCCTGAGAATGGGAAGAGGAGTCTGACTTGTAATAGACCTATGAGTAAGGAGTTTGTGGGAGAGCAACATGGAGGATTTCTTTTTAACTATTAATTAAAAAAAGAAGATTAGATTTTGCCAATAAAGCGTGATGACTAAAATCATGACACATAATTGTGGTGAAAAGGCTTGTTCTTTTTGCCATATAACTAGGTTTAAGGAGGGGCAAAAAAAGCACATATACTTTAGCAACTGTTGACTGTTGTTTGGTGAACATCAGTAGTAACTTAATCATCCTATGACTGGATAGTACTTGGTGAGAGGGAAAAAAAATATCTCAATCCATAGATATTTAGTCTACCCCCCTCCACCCACCCCACCCTACCCCTGCAGCCCCAACCCCCACCGCAACCCTCACCCCCACCGCAGCCCCACCACCCTCCCCCTCCCCCACTCCCGCAACCTCGCCGGCCCTCCCCCCACCCATTCGATTTTCGAAATCTCACCCCCCCGCGCCACCACACGGCACCACCCCCTTCCATTTTCGCACCCCCTCCCCCACCGTCGTAGCACCATCCTCCTCCAATTTCCGCGAAACACAGAGTACAAGGATTGCGAAAATTGAGAGGGAAGAAGAAAATACGGGGGTAGGGGGTTACGCGCGGAGGAGGGGGGGTGGGGTGCTAAAATGCAAGGGGGTGGTGTTGTGGGGGCGGGGGGTGGGGGAGGGCGAGGGGCCGTTCCGAAATAGGGGGGCGCGATGGTGAGGGAGAGATGGGGGGCTCGCTGAACCGATTTGGGTGGGGGAGGGGGCGGCGCGGGGCCGGGGAGGGGCGGCGCGGGGGGGGGGAAGGGGGGGTCGGTTGGTGAGGGGAGGGGGGGGTGGGGAAGGGGGCCAAGGGTGGTGGGAGGGTGGGGGAGTGGGTGGTGGGAGGATGGGTTAGGGTTAGGGTTAGGGTTAGGGTTAGAGGTAGGGGTTAGGATTAGGGTTAGCATTAGGGGGTTAATTAGGGTTTAAAATAGAAAATTAGGATTAATGACTAACGGCGGTTAAATCCGTTAGTCATTAAGGGTATCTGAGTGTATTAGTTTGAAACTGAGGGGTACCTGGTGAATTTTGAAAACATGGAGGGTAACAGGTGAATTTTTTGAAAACTCGAGGGTATCAGGTGAAAAAACCGTAAAAATAAATATGGCCAACGTAGAATATTTAAAATAATGCAGACAATCAAAGAGGAACAATTGAAGAAAAGAGAGGGACTAATATTTCTCCCAACATTTAGCAATTAAATGAGAAAAAGACTAATGTTACTATAAAGATTATTAAGAATATAAGAGTACTTCATACTATATAATCCCCAATATTTTCACAAGTCGGATCTAGGAAATTTTTTCAAATCAATGACTTTTTTTTACACCGATTTTCAGATGACCCCCTTCATAAAATAGTCTTTTGATAATAAACCAACTATGTCGTGCATATAAAGCTAATGTCTATAAGACCTAAGTCGGTCATATGAGGATCTTTTTTTATATTTCTAGCCTGAAAAAAAAATTTTCATCATTCCTCGATTGTATAGCTGAGCTCTTTGTGAGTGCATGTTCTTTAAAATGTACACATCCAAGATATTACCCCCCACTACTTCACATTTACGATGAAACACCGAAAATCATTGAGATAAAGGAGGATGCCACATACATACACTACAAAGATAGCAGAATCCACATTCCAACTGAACACAAGTTTAACAACTCCGAACTCATTAATGGTGAATTGGAAAACATTCAAATACCCAACAACTACAAAATTTTAACTCAACATGCAAAGTCTAGAGCAAAAAGTCGTAATACTACCACAACTATAAAGTTAAGTAAAACGAAACTCCTTGTAGAATGGATCACTTCTTTTTCTCTGCACCTCCAGCAGACCTGCCAGTAAACAAGACAAAAGATTAGCAACAATTAGTCAAGCTCTATCAACTACTCTAAGCTACCATCAAAAACCATAAATGTGCCGGCTATATACCTCATCTTCCGGAGAACGGTTGACATCTCCTCTCTCTTCCTCTTTGCCCTCTTGTGAGTTCCAAGCTTTCTCTTAGCCAACTTCAAGGCACGCTTGTCCTTACCAACCTTCAACAGCTCAGTGATTCTCTTCTCATATGGAGCAAAACCAGCAACCTCTCGGATGAGACTCCTCACAAAGTGGACCCTCTTACTTGTTTTCTGTATAGCAGGTTACAAGTCAACACTCCACGGTATATATAAATCACAGACATAATGGATGTATATGTTACAGAGAAACAGGACGATGTAAAATTTGTTCTGTTGAAACTGAAATCATAATTGAAACTTCCAATATCAGTTGCTTACCCCTTTTCTGTCAGATGGCCTTGGGGCCAATTCCTTCTTGGTGACGATGTGACCCCTGTTAAGGCCAACAAAAAGACCCGTGTTCGGCTGTTTTGGAGCCATTACCTGAAAGAATACCACCCAATGAATAAACTACGGACAGAATTGATTATCAACGCATACCACTGATCAATGTCAACAACACAACAGGGTAAACCAAAATGGATACATATATATGCTAAAGAATCAAGACTGCCAAAGCAACAGTCAGCCTAGCGTGCATAGAAAATTGATATACAGGCTTATAAAGTGTTTGTTTTGGAAGAAAATATATCCCTGGAAAAGCAATTTTCTCATTTTCCTTTGGTTTGTGAAAATTGAAATATAGTTTCCTCAATGATGGAAATATTAGGTTCTTTTTCTATAATAAGAAATGACATATAGTCTTCCTTATCCTTAAGATACCTTCTTCTCTTCTCCCATCCATCCTCTCCCCCTCATTTGTATAGAAACACACAAGGAAAATTAATTTTATAACTGTGTTTTCCCTTGAAAAAATCCATTAATATAATCCCATCCAAGCACACAGCGCCTTTATCAATGAACAATGCACACATCCCAAAAGCAAAATGAAAACACAAACATCAATTCTCACATATCAACACAAGCAAACCGAAACACATTCAAATCGATTGTCACAAATGCAACAAAACACAGCCTAGGGTATACAGTACACCGGGTGTACCCCATAGGTTTATGAAACACTCCTCTCATAACAGGGCACCCAACAGACATCCTAGACTAATGCCAACTAAACAAAACCAAATCAGTAATTGAAAAAAAAAAAAAAACTAAAACCAGGAAATCACTAAAAAATATTAAAGCTCCGTTGTTTTGGATGAAAACGATTTTCCCCCAGTTTCTTTTGTTTGGTTGGACAAGAAATTTAAAAAGGAAAACTAAGACGGAAAATACTTTTTTATCCCTTTGTAAATATTTTCCTCCAAAATTTGAATCTCTCATTCCCAACATCTCCATTTTCCTCTTTGTAACTTAATAGTTTTCCATCAGACCATAAAAGAAAACTAATGTTCATTTGCATTTTCCATCACCAAACCAAACAGACCCTAAAGTTCAGAAATCAAAAGAACTCGTTCTACGTCAACTAATACCAACTAAACAAAACTAAATCAGTTAAAAAAATCATTAAAACACTAACGTTTAAACAAAACAACGTAAAATTCATCAATACAATAAACTTCAATAATAATAATAATAAGCGCCATTCAAAGAGAAAAAGAAAGCACAACTACCACATTAATCATCTAAAACTAGCAGAATATCATACCATACAGAAATCAAAATAAATTGTTAATTAGCACCATTGAAGAAGAATAATTGTGTTTTTATGGAAGAAAAGAAAAAGTATAAACGAAGGAAAAAATACCTGGATAGTGAAGTTTGGACGATGAGGGAAGAAAATGAGGAAAAACAAGAAAGAAAGGAGGCAACTGCAAATGGTTTTGATGTAGTTAGGGTTTTTCTTTGATCCGTTGGATTATAGTTTCTGTATCTAACGGTTAGGCTGGTTTTATTATGGTGAGGTAGGGTTTATCAATTTTTTAGTTTTTGGGCTTTGGTTTTTTAAAGAATGAGTGTTTGGGTTTGGATTGGTGGCCCGAGTAGATGTTTACTTAGGCAATCAGGCCTAACACAAATATTTGTCGTGTTTGTAATGATTCATTTGGTGAGATTGTTGAGTACTAGCTTTTTGACCCGTGCAAACTGCACGGGAAGTTTTTTGTTTTATAAATTGAAGATTTTAAGAAGTTTCTCCTAATGAGAAATATTTACTTGTGATCTCAAATTTTATAAACACATATTGAGATTAATTTAAAACTGATGATTTTCGACTCGTGTGTTAGTGACGAATGTAGTTAATGTGATGGCGGATCACGTGATGCAACTTTTTTCCAAAAAGAGTTGATTGAAATAGTCTTTGTTCTGTCTACTGCTTCTCTTAGAGTCTCAGATAAAATAACAATTCACACCACCACTAACACTCAGCCATAGTCCCGCTTCCGCTTCCACTTCTGATAGTCTCTCTCATCCTCTCTATTTTCTTCTTGCACCACCGTTGCACCATATTTGGCCACCCACTGGCCACTGTCCACTTAGCCATGATTTTAATTTAAGACCCGTGCAAGTTGCACGGGAAGTTTTTTGGAGTTATAAATTTAAGATTTTATATTATTTTCCCTAAAATCAGGATGAAAATATATAACCCTTTAATCTTTAAAAGTGATAATATAAAAGTTAAGAAATAAAATCTTTGAAAGGAAATATTTTGTAATTTGTTGATCGGTTTTTGTTAATATGCAAGGAAGTAAGTTATAATACTGAATTTTGATCGACATAATTAAAAAATTCTAGCTAATAATTAGTTAATTGAAAGGATGTAAGTTATCTTATCTGAACTTAACTTAATACTGAATTTTTCATATCGTATATGAACTTATATTATCTTATTTAAACTTATCTTATCTCATTTATCTTTAGTTTACTTTACTTATATTAGGTACATAAGCTAGATTAATTTTTCATTACCTTTATGAATCTCTATTATATATGTCAACACATGGGGGGACACCCAAAAAAAAAATAGAGGAATAACTGCTTCATTTAAACGAAGAAAGGGAAAAATACAATATTTAAACTGAACAACAGTTCTTTGGAAAAACAAAATGCAAAGACAGTTTGCACGCATTGCCTTCACATAAGGCCATAACATATATACAGTACACCTCAGGATTACATAGGCTATGTAATCCCCAAAAGATAATCTCAATATTTTTTTAAAATTTTTTCTCGCGGGGCCACTTCAATTAAATGAATAAAATAATAAGATTGTGTCTTGGAAGTATATAGTTCTATATACTCTAATGTGTAACTTGTATATGTGCCTTACTTTCATGTCTTTGATATTACATTAATTATTTAAGAAAATTTACACTATGATTTAATCAAAATTATCATAAACTCTTAAATTTATAAAATACAAATCTCATGTATAACATATACAGGTCCAAAAGCTAGTCCAATATAATATAAGAAGTTCCTTAAAGAAAATTTGTATGACTCCTTGGATGGAAGTCAGACGTTTTGGTCATAAAAGCTAACCTTAGTTGTCTTTAAAATGTTGGGTAAAGAATCGTGCATTTAGCTCCTTAAATGCAAGCTAATCATAGACTAATACGTTAATTATTGATTTGTGATATATATTTGATTATGTAATATTAGGCAATAATCACGTCTATTAACACACCTACTATCATACCTATTATCACACGTTATTTATTATGAATGTATAATTTTTTTTTTGTATATTTATTATGTGTCCCGTATTTAAGTACTATTTTCCTTTTTTATGCTGATATAGTTCCTGAAATCATGCCTACTATCTAACCCTTTTATTTTGTAGAGTAAAATTACTTCCTAAATTTATGACTACTATTAACTTATTTAAACATCTCATAATCTTTTATGCTGATATAGTTCATGAAATCATGCCAACTATCTAACCCTTTTATTTTGTAAAGTTAAATTACTTCCTAAATTTATGACTACTATTAGCTTATTTAAACATCTCATAATCAATAAAAAACTTATGTAAACATTAAGTGGATCAAATATGTAATTTCCACTGTAATTATTATTAGGCAAGATTTTGTCCCGTTTAAAAGTCAAGTGGCATATTGATAAAGAAACGAAATTAATTCTAAATCTTAATGACAAAATCAATAGTTATAAAAACAAAATAACAATAAAGGAAAAAAAAAAAAAAAAGACAAATCACACTTCTTTAAGAAAATTTTACAAACATAAACAATGATAGGATTAGAAATACTTTTCTTTTAAGTTTTAAGTGTTACTCCCTCTATCCCAAAGAACTTTTTGTTCTAATTTTGGCACCTTTAATACGTAAAGAAATCTTCTAAATTTTCTCTAATATATAAAAATATAATCTTGTACGATCTTGTTTATTCGTCTCATTGAACCCATATTGAGGAACTATTCTGTTTATCCTACAATTTGCTTGAACAAAGATAAACCTATTTCATGAAAAAACAACAGTAGTATGTAATGAATATTTCGTTTCAACAATAATAATAAAAAAATCCGTCCAATAAGAAATATTATTACATCTTTATCCATGAGGAACATTTCAAGACCATTTGTTTCGTGAGAATTATTAAAGTGGGGCTTCTTCCACACGTGAATCAATCGTACACGTAGTATACACATCTTAAAACTTTTTGAAATTTCACTATTCTTGATAAACTTTTTACACTGTGAATCTCCTTCTAGCTTTTCTTCAAAAAAATGTATCTCTCATTTTATCTTTTACATGATAGAATTATTTATAAGTGTGTGTAATATACTTGTATTGTAATGCATTTGATGGTAGCATTATTGGACCTTAATTGAAACTATCTTTTCCTATATGGACTAAAATTAAGATGAACAAAATAGGGCCTTGCATGACTCAACTTTGATCAA
Organism: Beta corolliflora; assembly: GCA_947648045.1. Taxonomy (NCBI): domain Eukaryota; kingdom Viridiplantae; phylum Streptophyta; class Magnoliopsida; order Caryophyllales; family Amaranthaceae; genus Beta; species Beta corolliflora. The sequence goes on from CANSZD010002339.1 coordinate 75,517, forward strand.
TAATTTTAAAAATAATCATTATCATCCATGTACATATAAATAATAATATACATGAAAGTAGAATTTGCTGTAATTCAAATAATTATTTAAGCAGCTCAATACTTACTTCCTTTGATATATTCACTAATTCAATTCATTTTCTTAGAGCAATACATATGTTTTTTTCAGAAGTTTCTAGATTTAATACATAACTAATGTCTTGATAATATACAACAAATCCGATTAACATCCCCTGGAAACCACAAAACTTCCATAACAAACTAAATGTAATGGAAAATAAATTTTTAGATAGTAGTATTAAATTATGAATTGTTATAATTTTAAAATAATAAAATATTGTATATTTTTGGAATTCAAATTGGTTAATGTTGTCAAATACTGATTAGAACAATAAACCCAAAAATTTTGCCTAAATCTTGTTTCTATGGCTTTTACAAATTAACATTTAAGAAATAGAAAGAATTGTGTTTGACATATTTGTGTGGTAACTAAATTATAATCAATAAAAAAAAAAAGTCTTAATGTTTGAAATTATAAGTATTGACAAACACAGATTATATACTTTTACTTACATGTTAATACAATAATTACGTAACGAATTTACATTAGAAATTGAGACATGAACAATAATTTTTTCTCCAATGCATTATGCATAGAGAATAATACCAACATGATAATTTGAAAAAAAAAATAGAACAATTTCCCATTCCCTAACCCTACATATTGGGTATTCCACTTCCTCTTTCTCTCTCTCCTTCCTCGGCTGCGCCTCCCCTTCTTCCTCCCTTGTCTTCGTCGAAAAGTCACAAAACCGTCCAAATTCAGAAATTGCTTTCAATTTTCGGCTTTCAGTGCTTCAATTGAAATGGGTTGCTTTCAATTTATCAAGAAATGGTCGAATTTCGTTGATTATGGGTTTTCTTTTTTCTGGGTTTCTGCAGAGTCACATTTGATAATTTATCAAGTAGAAATTCGATTTAGTATTGCTGCCGTGAATTGCCTGTGATTCGGCATTGTGGTTTGTTTCTGTCGGAATTGCGTTGTGCTTGTGGTGGTGACGCCGAGGCCAAGTTGTTGCGGGCTTTTACATATGTCGGGCTTTTGATCATATCTATTTATTTCTTTCCTCTGTGTTTCCTTCATTTTCTCGCGTTTTCTCTTTTGCGTTCTATGCTTCTTGGACAAAAAAGTAAAACAACTCTCACTGTCTCACTTTCGGCTGGCTAATGGTCGTGAGTTAGTATTACGCTGATTTCAAATTGCAAGAAGGTATTTTTATACACCAATTTTTTGAGGCGACCACATATTAGCTCTGATTTATTTCATTTAGAATTAATTGTCCTTTCGCAAGTAATATGGCAATTTAGTGATTTACAAACCGAGAATTAAGATTAGATGTGATATTGTTTCCTTTTTCACTAATATTAAGTGTGCTTATATTAGCGATTTATTTTTGGTAGTAATTGATTTGTATCCTTAACGTAATCAGTCTTTTGAAATTGTATGGAGTTGAATGATGTATGCCATCAAAGGCTAAATCTGTCTGATTTTCATGCCCAAAATTACCGGCTTTTAATTACTGGGCTGTTATATCAGCTGACACGTGGCATATATATAGTTGTTGTAGACCTTGCGTGCAATTAGAGGAGAAATGAGAGGGCAGGAATGATAAGGGCTTGCCACGTAGGGCCTGTTCTCCCCAACTTATTTTCAATTCGGTTGCCGTTGTTCGCCGTCCGGTTCGGCTTGCACCGTCCGGTCGATTCGGTTCGATTGCTTGCGTTGATTCTTGATTCGGTTCAGTTCAGTTCAGTAATTTTATTATATGATAATAAAACAATGATAATTATTATTATTATTATCATTATTATTATTACTACTATTACTATTACTATTATAAATATTAATATCATCATTACAATTATTATTCGAAAGTTGTAAGTATTTAATTCAGCTATAGTATTGCAAGTATGTAGCTTGGCAGATATGGTATTGTCTTCATGGAACTGTTAGAAGTACACGGGTCAATACCCACTCATGACATTTCTCTCGTTTTTTCCTTCATAAAGATTCTCCTTTGTATTTTTTTTCTTAAATTGAAAATTGTTAAATATAATGTACACATCCTATTAAATTTCTAACATTCTTTTTAAGCGTTTGGTGATAAAGTATATTCTATATTTCGATATTCTAATTTTGTTCGTCAAATTATTAGTTTATCTGTTTATTACGGACTACTCCATCTATATCACAATAATTTATTATTATTATTATTATATTTAGTGATAAAATTATTATTAATAAATCATTTCGGTTCGGTTCGGTTCAACCGCGTTCGGTTCGGCTCGGTTCGATTTGCAATCGACCGTTGTTTTATGCCGAAGGGAACAGGCCCGTAGGCTGATTTTTTCTTCTTTTATTAGTATATATGATATGATGTGTTATAGTTTGAGATTTAAAGGAGACAAAGGAAGGAAAAGATAATAGACGACTAGGTTGGTTCGAGATGTTGGGATAAAGTGAGATGAAATGGGTTTGTTTAGAGAACATAGAGGTTTGCCTCATTTTATGCTATAATAAACCGCCCATTGTAATAATAGAGGTGATCATCAGCGATTGAGCGGGCTTAGACGGGAAAATGGGTCGGGCTTACTCCATAAAAATTGTCCAATGGGTCGGGCATATTTTTTTGCCGCTACTCGCCCTTTTATCACCATGGGTAAACGGGCTTCAAAAAGACTTTTTTAGGGGAAAAGACATGTGACATACTTATACACATCTAAAAAACGAAATTCTTAAGGCAATGAAAATTAATGTTAAAAAATTATGTAACGTTCAATTGTCAATGAGCATTAAAAAGATTATGAAAGAAGATATAGATTTAAGTGAAAGGGAAGACATATACGAGTGGAATTAAAATTTGAAATATATCAGGATAAACATTCAAAATAATAGTACTCAAATTATGCGTTAATACATGTCAAATAGTTGTTAATTGTAATGGTACTATATTAAAGGTTAACAGGTCGGACGGGCTTGTCCATTGGGTATTTTAAGCAAAGATATAAGTTTTGTTTTTCCATCTTTATTATGGTGTGTCCTTTGAAATCATGAGCAAAATCAGATATTTTGCATCTAATGAAGATTATTTCCCAACCAAATGATTTATAATACAACGGTAAAATTTTGGGCAATTCACCACTTTCTTTTTCTTTTCTTAACTCTCTCAACTTTATGTACTCCAAAGGGAAATTTTTGAAAATTCTTTTAGCCAACATTATGACTATCTACAAAGTTCCTCCAGCATCGAAAAGAATCAATAATTCGAAAATCACTAATCATATAATGAAAACATTAATTGCCCAAAAATTATACTTCCTTCGTTTCTTTTCAAATGCAACAATTGGACTTTTACACTATTCACATCTATTACTTTGATTGAGATTTGTGATTCGTACATAATAAAAAATATAGTCAAGTGAGATCTTGTTAGATTTGTCTCGTGATCTACTTTCCTAATATGTAATTTTTATAATTTTTACCTATATATAATTATAGATATTTATGGTCAAAGTAATGCATCGTTGCGCGTAAAAGTCCAATTGTTGCATTTTAAAATAAACGGAGGAAGTATTTAAAAAATATAATGTCATAACTATATGTATTGAATTATATAATTGTCTGTATTGAATAATAAATTAAAGTATAAAATATTGATTGACATGTAGGACCGATACAAACAACAAGGTATTGTAGCTTACCATTGGGAGACTATGTAGCTATAAAGCAATGTGTCGATGTGGCGAGTCAAGCTACAAAGTATTGTGGCTAGTCAAGCATCTCCAATGGTTGAGTTGGAGGACTTGCTTGCAATATGTAAAAGTCTTGAACTACTAGCTCAACCATTAGGGTGAAACTAGCAATATAGCTTGGTTGATCAGTGTTGCTCAAACAAACTATATGGCTTGCTCAAAAAAGCAGTAGGACCCATATGATAAATTATACTTCATCCGTTCTTTTTCTATTGCAACAATTACCTTTTGGGTAGTTTCACATCTATTGCAACTATTTCACTTTTGGTATAAAAAGCAACTTTGATTGACATTATCACTCTTATTTTATCCTACTAAAACTCTCAATAATTGTTCACCAACCCACCTTTTATTGTGAAATGGGTACTTGTACTTTATTAAGTGATCATATCTATCTCCAACTCTAGTAAATTAAATGGTACATTTATGCTTAATTACCCACTTTTTTCTTTTCCTTAAAAAACGTGTCAAACCCTTTTGTTGCAATAGAAAAAGAATGGAGGTAGTAAGTAGTGAGGAGTGATAAAGCACTAGCCACTAGTGGTTTCAAAACCACTAGCAAGGACCATTTTGCAAAATAAAAATTGGAAGGTTGGTTGGTAAAGTGAGACCATTTCAAGTTAAAAGTAGTTGTTGCTTGCCATTGGATGAGTTTGTAGCTTAAATTGGTAGTAGCTTGAAAAGGTGATGTGATTTTTTTTTTTGATCAGGCAAGAAAACTAGGTGGTGCTAAGACACCACCTAAAGCATCCCGTATAGGGATGGCAATGGATCCTGGACCCGACCCGGATCCGTGGACCCGAATCCGTTTTTTTGCGGATCTGGGTCCTAAAATTTCGGACCCGGGATCCGGGTCTTACTGTCATATTGTGGATCCGGGTCCCGGACCCGGATCCGCAGACCCGTTTTCTTTTTTATAAAAAAACGAACTAGGTTGGCTGTTGGGCTTCTAACTCTTAACTGTCTCTAAACATTTAATTCTAGCAGAGGTTACATTCACGCATCCCCTTCTCCCTTCTTAAACCCTAGCTCCCCTTCACTCCCCTTCACGCCTCCCTTCACGCCTCCCTTCACACTCCCCCGAACCGTCTCTAGGCTCTAATAATCTTTCCGGCGACATCTGCTCCACCATTCGCGCCTGTTCAACGCTTTGCGCTCACAACCATCCAGCCACCAGCGTCCAACTGCACCACCATCCACGTCTGGTCGAAGCTTCCAGCGCACCACTGTCCAACTGCAAGTGAGTTCAGGCGAGGAACTTCCGGCGAGATATTCTTCTATCTCTTTTCGGCGAGGAACTGCAAGTGATTTCAGGCGTGCAAAATCGAACCTTTGTTTTCTCTCTCCCTAAAAACCATGGCAGGTGGACTTCATGCCCCCCTAAGACCATCTTCATCTTCTTCATCAAACCATTGTTGAACGTGTTAATTTGATATGTTTGCTGTTATTTGGACTGTATTGTCATTGTTGAATGTTGATATTTGTTACTACTTACTAACAACAATGAATTGGTTGCTGTCATTTTGTAAATATTATTATTGTTGCTATATGTTATTTTGAATTGGTTGTCAAATGATAAATTCAGCTTTAAGTTTATTAAAATTACAACATCTACACCATTCTATCACTTTGAAAATTATCTTAATATCAAAAAGTAGGTAAAATTACATAAAATGCATGGATCCGTTTTGGACCCGGATCCGGGTCCAACTTTTTCAGACCCACTAGATCCGGGTCGGATCTGGATCCAACGTCTGAAAATGGATCTGGATTCGGGTCCACCTGGACCCGATCCAGATCCGACCTGTTGCCATCCCTAATCCCGTAGGATGGTTACAACGAACAAACATCAAGATAAACATAAGGAAGAGAAAAGCAACACAAAAGGATGCTCCGACGCGACAAACACCTTCTCCCCAGGCCCAATCGAAGACAGCTTCTTGAAACCCGTCACGGGGGGCAAGACAAATACCACTTTAAATGAAATAGCTCCCTAATTTTCACTAAAGAAACCACAATACCTTGCAACTAGAATAACACCAGCCTCCAATTGATGAAGAAGGACAACCCTAGCCCGAGCCAGATCGAGCAAAGAAGAAACAACCCAAGACCAGCGACATCCCCTCCAACGAAAAGAGGAATCGACTTGGATTCGCAGCCGAACGAGCCAAACAGGTCGGCGTCAACGGAGGCGAGCGAGCAACAAGATAATCAAGGGGCTAAAAGAAACAAACGTCCGAATGAGGACAAGAGAGAAGGGAGGACTGAATAGACAAACTAAGCCATAAAAATGGCTAGGTCTAGGAGGAAAGGGGAAGGGAGGATGGTGACGGCTAGGGTTTTAATTCTACAGAATATTGGGGCTAGGGTTTCTAGAGAGAATGGAGAGTCCCTCTCTCTAGAAAACTTTTTGAGACATTCCGTTAGCTAAAAGGTGATGTGATATGACTTTACCTTATTCAACTTTTTTGAAATTTTTATTTATTTTTTCCGTACTTTTCTTATTTTTTAATTTTTAGAACTTTTTTTTCTAACTTTTCCTAACTTATCTTCTCAGCTTATCTTATTTCTTATGAATTCATCTTTTATTTTTTGAACTTTTCTTATTTTTTTGCCGAACTTTTCTTATTTTTTCTTGACTTCTCTTATTTTTTCTAAAAATAAGCAAAAATAACGTGAATAGATTACTAATTGTGTGGAGTTTGACTCGGATAGCTTGAAATCCAAGTCATTGAGCTGCGTCAAGTTCAAGCAGAATACTTGTTTGATAGGCTGTCGTACACCTGTCAAAAATAATTCCTGCAAAACCTTCTAACAATGTAGTAGGGTAAGTAGGGTCGAATCCACAGAGAGATGGTCGTTTTAATCTAGCTTCTAAGGTATAGAGAAACTAAACAAGATCAGGAATATTGAGTTAAAGTTCTAAACTAATCAAACTATGAAAATCAAACTAGAAAGGATCTAGGGCAAGGGTTTACCATGTTTATAACTATAATCTATCAAAATATCATCAATAGTTCAATTAATCAGATATCTAGAGCACATGTTAATCCTACGGTCGGGCATTAACGCTCTCAAATCAACATATGCCAGTACGGTCGCTCAACATAATCAGATTTGCTAATTGTAGGTAAGCCTCTAAAGAGTACTATCTCTCGATCTATGACTCGATATTAGCAATATTTAATCAGACAATTGATCAGATTGCAAGATTAACAATAAAAACACTAATCAATTAGAGATATCAATAACTAATCAAACCATTAATAAATATCAATCAAGAATCATAGCATATAAACATGGATTCCCAAACCCTAGGAATTAAAACTACTCTATCATGAAATAAAGAATAAAAACTAAAACTATAAAAGAAAACATAATTAAAGAAATCAATGAAAGAAACTAATAGAATTCATGAATTAATGAAGAAGAATAAAAACTAGGGTTTACAACTAAAACTAGAGAGAAAAGGGAGAAAGGAAACTAAAGCTAAACCTAAAAATACAAAATATAACGTCAGAAAAGAGAGGGTCTAGGGCGAGAGAGAGAAGACCTATTTATAGTTTTTACAAAACCGGCTAAAAAAAGGCAAAAAATAAAGCTCTCGAAAACCGCCGCCGATCGGCAAAAAGCTGCCCGGTCGGGCGACGTTGTTTCGAATCTACGACAAAAATGAAATTCCGCCCGGTCAACCGGGCGGATCCGCCCGGTCGGGCGCGCAAGCACTTTTGGAGCCACTTTCGCCCGGTTGACCGGGCAAACATGCCTTGTACTCTGAAGAAATTTTCGTCTCGCCCGGTCGGGCAAAACCGCCCGGTCGACCGGGCGGAAAAACTGTGATTTTGCGTCAACTTGCGAAGGCTGTATCTCTCGAACCAGAAGTCCATTTGGGGCGTGTGACCTATCGTTGGAAAGCCCTTTAAGTCTAGTTTCCAACCCAACTGGAATTTCTTGATTCTGATAAGTACATCAAAAGTTATGATCAGAAGAGTAAACATGACTCCTTTTTCACATTTCTTCTAATGATTTTCCGCTTCGTTTTCGCTCAAACTCGTACTATGACATATCCATATGATCCTTATGCATCGTAGCTTCTTTCCAAGTGCTCCTAATCCTCAAGCTCAGCTAAATATACTCCAAATACGTTCTCATTACCTGAAATTCATCAAAAACAAGAAGCATACCGAATAGGAGTAGAATAACATAACTTAAGAATATGATGCAATAATGAACCTAAAGATGAATCTAAATGCTCTAAAATGCAACCTAAATGCACCTAAAAACTATATATAAATATGACATATCAAACTCCCCCAAGCTAAACCATTGCTTGTCCCCAAGCAATAAGACATAAACATTGGAAAAGAAAGACGACCTACAATATAGGACTACAACAGGGCTAAACACTTAACGGGAAAAAACAAGAGATATAATCACTACACAAACCAAGCATCGAAACAATCTCGAACAAAGCCGAATAGCATGTCATGTATTGCAATCGACTCTCCAATCATACCACATACCATCTCTCCCAAGCTGGATTTAACCAAACCTGACAGACCTCACTATAGTCATGTGCGCTCAAATCTCTCATGTGTTTAAAGGATAAATGATGACACTCAACCTAAAACAAGTCAACTCAGATGAAACATATACTCTTTAACTTTGACTTTTTGACTCATTTAACACTCAACAATACAATACACAATGATCAAGAGGACTTTTAAGGGTTGCAATGGGGCTGAGGTTAAAGGTATGGAATAATTTTGGAATTGTGGTGGAAAAACCAAGAAGGGGGAGCATCATATAACTGAAAACATGACCAAGAAAGATCACAACAACTCCACGCAACAACCAACAATCTCCAAATATAATTAACAACCTTTTTCACTCAAGAAATTCAATCATAACCCTTTTTATTTCACATTATTCACAACTTTTTTTTTCACTTCTTTTTCATTTCATTTTTCACTTTTTCTTTTGTGTTTCTTTTTTTTTTGAACTTTCATTTCAATTTCCAAGCTTACTAAACATATTTTTCCATCCTTCTAAACCATAAATTGAACACTTTAATTCAATACAAACCAAACCAAAACTAATACTCGTTCCCCCAAGCTAGGGCTAGGACAAATATCAAATGAGGCCAATGGCTTGTAATGTAGGTAGCAATCAAACATAGTCAGAAAGGCTCAGCGGGGCTAGAGAAAGGATAATATGAAAACAAGAATAACTCTGAAGCTAAGATCATGAAATAGATTGCCTCAATCATATCAAAATGTATGCACTATCAAATATCAAAGAGTACCAAGTCAAAATCAAGATCAATGCGACAACTAAGGAACTAATCACACATGAAAAAAAAAAAACTGACACAGATACTTCAGTTTATAGGCACAGAAGCTCACTTAGGTTAGGTCGTCTACATAGTAAAGTTAAATCGAGCCAGAGAAAGATCAATCAATCTTACCACAACCAATCAATTGCGAAACAATCGTGCTATGAAGAATCATGAACAAGATGAATGATGCTCAAGAATTGTAGTAAAATATCAACAAGGTTCTCAAAAGTGTTAGCAATAGTCCGATAGATGCAACTAAAATGACATGAAATCTAATATGAGATGAAATAAACTAATGCAACTAAGAAAGCAGTACAATGTTTTTGGTTGCACGTAAACTCCCACTCCTAGTGAGCGGTACAAACCGTGCAACATCCTACGAAAGCAATGAAATCTACACTAAATGCAACTAACATGTGCTAAGTAATGATGACAGACATCCTCCCCCAAGCTGAATGACACATTGTCCTCAATGTGAACAAACAAAAACTTGATGGGTTTTAAAATATACCGCAAGTGCACGGTGTCTGTTTGGCAGAAACTGGCAAATACGGGTCGATCCACAGGGAGAGGAGTTCTACAGATTTATGTTCAATTATCTAACTACTTCCAGAGAGGAAAAATAATTGAGGAATTAATAACTAAGCTAGAGTAAACTAGAACGCAGAAAAATGAGAATTTATCAAATAATTAAAAACCTAGGGCAATCGATCGGTCCACCATGCTTATACCAGTTTAATCAATATAATATAGTTCAACAACACTTGGATTGAGGTTCGAATAAACGAAGTATTTCGCTAATCCTTGGTCAGGCATTAACAACTCCTAGATTAACATATGCCAGTACGGTCGCTCAACATAATCAAATCTACCTATTGTAACAAGCCTCTAATGAATATGATCTTTCGATTCTAATTCTTATTAGCTAAACATAACTCATGATATTGCGCAATTACATGAATTAAACAAGTATAACAAATCAATAGGAATTATTTTAATTCAATCCAATTATTGAAGAACATCAAACCACAATCAAAAAGGTATAAACATGGCTTCCCTCTCTAAACCCTAGAAATAGACTACTCACTCATTATAACAAAGAACTCAATAAACAGGATCAAAGTAAAAGAATTCATTAAATTAAAGAAAGTAAAGAAGAATACCGAATGATTGAAGAACAATGAAAAAGGAAATCGACAATCTATATAATCTTCCAATGTAAAAGTTCAACAAAAGTAGAGAGAATAAACTAAGTGTTTGGCCCTAAAAACGTAGAAAAATCCGATCCCCCGCACGAAAATACTAAAAACCTATTTATACTAAATACAAAACCGGCTAAAAAAACCCGAAAAATCGCGTCCTGAGAGTCCGCCCGGTCGACCGGGCGAAATCCGCCCGGTCGGGCGACGGTGATCGCAGACTTACGACGAAGGAAAAATTCCGCCCGGTCAACCGGGCGGAATCCGCCCGGTCGGGCGCGTAAGCGTTTTTCTTCGTCTGATCGCCCGGTTGACCGGGCGAAATAAAGGATGAAAAATCCCAAGTGTTGAAGTTCGCCCGGTCGACCGGGCGAATTCACCCGGTCGGGCGCATAAGCGGTTTCTTCTTCGAACGCTGCTGGTGGCTAAGTATGAAACTTCGCCCGGTCGGGCCACTCCGCCCGGTTGACCGGGCGAAGGTATTTACTTGTCTTTTTCTTCGTGGAATCCAACCAAAATGCTCATGCGGTCTTCCGGATACGCCTTGGACCTTGTGTGACTGCTGGACTTCCGTGTTGCGACTCCGATAAAGGTACAGAGTACCAAATCCGCATCAAAACCTGCAAAACACGACAAGAACTCCAAACACATCAAATCCACAAGAAAAGGGCTCGAAAGAGCCCAAATCGACTATCAAAACTAAGGGGATTAGAGTAAATAATCGATGAATAATGAACACATCAAAATCCCCCAAGCTAACCCTTTTGCTTGTCCCTAAGCAAAACCATGACATGAACAAGAATATGATTGCCTCACCCCTTCAAATATGAAAACGAGAGATCAAAATTTTTTTTTATAAGGCTCACAAATCATTCAAGCGAGGCACAATTCAAGCTCAACTGTTCGGATCACTCTAGTTACCAATCACCCAAATAACCAATCCAATGCAGTTTGCCTTATATGACGTACAAATCTTGAAAAGGTACTCACTTTGGGGTGTCACTCCTCTCGATATTTCGTGGCAGGCAAAAGATGTGCCCGATCGCTCACCATCCCAACCATAATGACCCTTCCCACTCACACTCTCATGTGTTTAGAAAGGTGATAATATCACTCAACCTAATCATGTCGACTCAAGTAGCGAACGTACTCTTTAACTTTGACAAACTGACCACATCAATCCGATAGTCAATGTAAGCGCAAGCTCAAGAGGACTTTTTCAGGGTTGTAATGAAGCTTAGGTATGGGTATGGATTATGTATGGGAAATGTGGTGGAAAAACCAAGAATAGGGGAGCACAAGTTACTAGAAGTATCAACTTTGAATATAGCCAATAACGGTGTCCCAATCTATAAATCACAAAATTTTCAATAAACTCATCCTTGAAGCAGTGTGATGAATTTTTTTTTTTTTTTCTTTGCAAGCACTTGTAAAAGAAAGAATTTTTGACTTTTTGTTCGTTTCTTCTTTTTCAATCTTTCTTTTTCTTTCTCTTTGCATTTTTTTCCAATCCCATAATCACATGTATTTCATTTTGCTCATTCTTTTCTTTTTCTCAGCTTTTGTACCTTAATACAATCATCTCCATCCAAAGTAACTCATAAAAACTATCTCAGATACTAACTCAAACATATGCTCCCCCAAGCTAGGCTTGGGATTAATATCAAAATAAGGGCCATGGGCATGTAATGAGGTTAAGTAACATGAAACAGTCATTAGGCTCAGCAGGGCTAAGGAGGATAAAAGTATATCATGAAAATCACTTTAAGGTTCAAAAAGCAGACAAAAGAACGCCTCTATCACAGCAATTGCCACAAGTCATCAGATCTCAATGCGTACGATGTTAAAGTCAAGATCAGTCAGCTAATGAGGAACTAACACACAAGAAAAACAGAATGGATATAGAAATGAATCCATTGGCAAAAATGAATCCTCACAGTCTAACCAGATCAAGTATGCAGTCAAGATAAGCGCTTTATTATCAAAACTCATTGAGGGTCAAGGCATTTAGAGTTCACATTCCAGCATCACAATCTCAAGTGCCCAACTATCCAGATAAAGAGCCCAAATATACTTTCAAAGAACATCATGGGGCACAGGGAAGCAATCACACCAATCCAGTCAAATCGTATTTTTCGTATTTTTTCAGCAATATTTTTATTTTATTTTTTTATTTTATTTTTTTATTTTTTTTTTTCTGAAAGCAAATAAATCTGGCCTAAGAAAGCAAAAGATCTACACTAAAAGGTAGTAAAAGAGAGAAAATACATACAAAAATCCTCCCCTAAGCTGAACGTGGCAATGTCCTCAGTGCCGCAAGATGAACTATAGGACTATGCTTAGAGGAAAAATTAACGTTAGTACGCTCCTGCTCTCTCACTCTCTAAAAGGGAAAAAATGAAAAAAATAATAAGAAAAAAAAAAATAAGAGAAAAAAAAAAAAAAAAAACTACGGGTTGCCTCCCGCTGAGCGCTGGTTTATAAAGGTCCCGCACGACCATATTACCTCCTCAATCTCAAATCGGAGGGGGCTTGGCAATGAGTGCCCCCCTCATCAAACATTTTCCTCCTGCAGCAATTTTGCTCAAGCATAGGAGACTTAACAAAGATTGGTTAGTTTAAAAGTGACATTATCATCACCAACACTCAAAGTTAAAGACCCAGACTTGACATCTATAACAGCACCAGCTGTACACAAAAACGGCCTACCAAGAATAATAGGAATTTGGGCATCCTCCTCCATACCTGGGATCATGAAACTCTACATTTCTAAAATTTCTAAACATGAGAAACATGAGAGCACATTTCTCGAACCAATGGAAAAATCTTTTGAGCACAGAGCTGAAACTTCATCTAAACACATTAGCAAGCACCACAAAATCAACAGGAATATAAAACTTTCCCACCCTAACAGGGACGTCTTCTAAAACACCTAGAGGGTATTTTATAGAACGATCGGCCATTTGCAAAGTAATTTGAGTGCACTTAAGTGCTCCCATATTCGTTTCTTATAAACAGATAGAGGCATGACAGAGACACGAAGCACCTAAATCACACAATGCCTTATCTATAAATAACGCACCTACATGGCAAGGGATGGAAAAACTACCGGGATCCTTCAACTTAGGTGGGGTTCTATTTTGTAAAACAAAGACTACACTCTTCAGGTTAGAGCGACTCGATCTACCCCACCAAAGTCTTTCTTTTTAGTAATCATGTCTTTCAAAAACTTAGCATAAACGAGGCACTTGAGAAATAAGTTCAAGAAAAGGAATTGTTACCTCAAGGTTCTTGACCATAGTCAAGAACTTACCAAGTTGTTGATCGACCTTCGACTTCGCATCCTATGGGGAAAAGGTAGCCTTGGTGTAATAGGCGTTTCAGAAACCTTTTCCCTCCGCTTTCCTGTCTGATCTTCCTTAGCTAGTTCAACCTCAGACATCGAATTCTTCTCCGCTTCTTCCTCTACCACTTCTTTCTCCTTGCTAGGAGCATCATCATCAATGGGCATGGGAGGAGCATCATAAACAGTGCCGCTACGAAGTGTAACGACATTGGCAGTCTCCTTTGGGATGGGTTGTCCCGGCAGATGACCTCGGTTGCCTCTCGTGCATTATTTTCCGCCACCCGAGCAAGTTGAGTCTCCAAATGCTTGGTGGTGTTCTTGACTCCTTGATGCTCTCCTCATGATTTTTCTCGCATAGAAACCATCATTTTCATTAGATCGAGACATAGTAGGCTCTTGAGAGCCGGTATTATAAGGAGTTTCTTGCTGATAGCCTTGGGGTGAAGGCCTATTGAAACCCGGGAGGGGGGTTTTGAGGAGCCCCTTGATAATATGGTTGTCTAGCAAAGCATGTTGTGGTGGGTTTTGATGTGGTGGTTGGTAGGAAGATTGTGGTGGAGGTTGAGGATTTTGAACATTGTTGTTCTTGTAGGAAAAATTAGGATGTTCTCTCCAACCTGGGTTGTGTGTGTTAGAGTATGGGTTGTGTGGAGGTCTTTGCTGAAAAACATTTGCATGCGCCGCTTGATTCGGATCGAGGTTGATTGTAGCAACAATCATGACCAAAGTGGCCTTGAACACCACACACTTCACAAAAGGAAGAAGTAATAGGAGCCATGGAAGACATTGCATTAATACTCATAGGCGGAATAATAGACTCGCAAAGATTTCAATGAGTCCATCTTCATGCTCAACTCGGGCTACTTGTGAAGACAACAAGGCATATGCATCAACATCCAACTTTTTCTTTGTAATAGTCCTGGAAGAACTATGATCATTCTCTCGCTAAGTTGGCCGTAAAATTATATCCTTCATCCACCTCCTTATCTAAGAAGACTCCCCCCGCAGATGAATCAACTGTACTCTTGATATGAGGTTGTAGACCATTGTAGAATGCTTGGGTGATGAACCACTTATCCAGTTGTGGTGTGGGCATTCTCTCTGCAGATCCTTAAACCTATTCCATGCTTCCTTCGGTGTTTCATCGGGTTCTTGTTGGAAGGTGGCAAGCTTGTGTCTTATTTCGTAGGTTTTGGTGGGAGGGTAGTACTCTTTCGGGAATGCTTCGGATATAGCACTCCACTCGGTTTCATTAACATCATTCGGCCACTTCTGTGCCTTGTCCTTTAGTGAAAATTCAAAGACCATAACCTTCAACCGATCGGGAGTGACCCCTTGGTGCTTAACGTGCACGACAAAGTCGTTGAAACCGTTGTAAATGATTTGCGGGGTCTTCGGATGGATGGCCACCAAATTGATTCTCGCTGGATCATGTTGATGAGGCCGGGCTTGATTTCGAAGTTGATTGCTTGTATATCGAGGCATAGTAGGACCTGTGGGAACATTGCCGGGAGAAGGTACCCCATAAGATTTCGGCGACTTAGGAGGCATAATTGGTTCGATTGGTTCTTCCGTGGTTTTTTTCGATTAGCGCATCGCTTGTTCTTCTTTTGTGTCTTCTTGAGCCGCTAGGATGGTTTTCTCAAGATCGGGGATCGATCAACTGGAGAACCTGTTCTTTTAGACACTGGGCATAAAAGAAACAAAGAAAAATGTGCAGTAAGATGGCCTCAATTGGAACTTGAAGTTCCAATGAGACAGCAGAAATAGTCAAATAATTAATCAAAAAGCTATAGAAACTAGCCGTCTCCCCGGCAACGGCGCCAAAATTTGATAGGCTGTCGTACACCTGTCAAAAATAATTCCTGCAAAACCTTCTAACAATGTAGTAGGGTAAGTAGGGTCGAATCCACAGAGAGATGGTCGTTTTAATCTAGCTTCTAAGGTATAGAGAAACTAAACAAGATCAGGAATATTGAGTTAAAGTTCTAAACTAATCAAACTATGAAAATCAAACTAGAAAGGATCTAGGGCAAGGGTTTACCATGTTTATAACTATAATCTATCAAAATATCATCAATAGTTCAATTAATCAGATATCTAGAGCACATGTTAATCCTACGGTCGGGCATTAACGCTCTCAAATCAACATATGCCAGTACGGTCGCTCAACATAATCAGATTTGCTAATTGTAGGTAAGCCTCTAAAGAGTACTATCTCTCGATCTATGACTCGATATTAGCAATATTTAATCAGACAATTGATCAGATTGCAAGATTAACAATAAAAACACTAATCAATTAGAGATATCAATAACTAATCAAACCATTAATAAATATCAATCAAGAATCATAGCATATAAACATGGATTCCCAAACCCTAGGAATTAAAACTACTCTATCATGAAATAAAGAATAAAAACTAAAACTATAAAAGAAAACATAATTAAAGAAATCAATGAAAGAAACTAATAGAATTCATGAATTAATGAAGAAGAATAAAAACTAGGGTTTACAACTAAAACTAGAGAGAAAAGGGAGAAAGGAAACTAAAGCTAAACCTAAAAATACAAAATATAACGTCAGAAAAGAGAGGGTCTAGGGCGAGAGAGAGAAGACCTATTTATAGTTTTTACAAAACCGGCTAAAAAAAGGCAAAAAATAAAGCTCTCGAAAAACCGCCCGGTCGACCGGGCAAAACTGCCCGGTCGGGCGACGTTGTTCTGAATCTACGACAAAAATGAAATTCCGCCCGGTCAACCGGGCGGATCCGCCCGGCCAACCGGGCGGATCCGCCCCGGCCGGGCGCGCAAGCACTTTTGGAGCCACTTTCGCCCGGTTGACCGGGCAAACATGCCTTGTACTCTGAAGAAATTTTCGTCTCGCCCGGGTCGGGCAAAACCGCCCGGTCGACCGGGCGGAAAAACTGTGATTTTGCGTCAACTTGCGAAGGCTGTATCTCTCGAACCAGAAGTCCATTTGGGGCGTGTGACCTATCGTTGGAAAGCCCTTTAAGTCTAGTTTCCAACCCAACTGGAATTTCTTGATTCTGATAAGTACATCAAAAGTTATGATCAGAAGAGTAAACATAACTCCTTTTTCACATTTCTTCTAATGATTTTCCGCTTCGTTTTCGCTCAAACTCGTACTATGACATATCCATATGATCCTTATGCATCGTAGCTTCTTTCCAAGTGCTCCTAATCCTCAAGCTCAGCTAAATATACTCCAAATACGTTCTCATTACCTGAAATTCATCAAAAACAAGAAGCATACCGAATAGGAGTAGAATAACATAACTTAAGAATATGATGCAATAATGAACCTAAAGATGAATCTAAATGCTCTAAAATGCAACCTAAATGCACCTAAAAACTATATATAAATATGACATATCATTGTTCAAGATCATGAGAGTTCAAATTGATCCATGGTTTAGGGGATTTTAATCTTTCTAATCCCATTGAGGGTCATATATCCAACATTATTTTAACAAGAGCTAAAACACGTAAGTGTAATCAGTCATAGCTACATTCTTAGCTAAACAAATAGTCATATAAGATTTTGTTAGATTCATTAAAATACGTACTTTTGAGATATGAACTTTTTTAGAATTCTATCTATTATGTCTAGATGCAATATTTTGCAAGTCAGATTTAGGTCGGCTTGATGCATTGACCCAACTTTTTGATAATAGTAAAAGTTAAATCGTGTAGATTGAAAATTTTCAAAAGTGATATACTAACGAAAGCGTTTTTGCTAAAAGTTCATTATGTCTAAATGCAACATTTTGCAAGTGCGATATGGGTCGTGCTCGACGCCTCGACCCAAATTTTTGGGTCGTTCGATAAGAGGTGAAGTCCAGTTTCATCCTATCAATCGTCGGGCCACAAAATCTTAGCCAAAAACTCTCTTTTTTTTCAGGCAGGGTAATGGCAATGCTCTTGGCTTAATATCGTCTTTTGTGAGAACATGATGGTTACAAGGCCGCAGCAAAGACAAAGCATCAATTCCCCACAGCAAAATTAAGACATGAATACGATATCATTTTCTTTTATCATTGCTTTTCTGTTGTCACCATGTGAATTGGTTTGTTAAGTGTGGTGCACTTTGAGGATCGAATATTCCCCTTCTTTCTCCCCTTATCTTTAAAGTATGTAACCTATTCATTGTTTGATTAAGAAAAATCATAGTCAAGTTATAGTGGGATCTTATTTGTTAAATTTGTTTTAATATAATGATTTTAAATATTATTTCTTTATAATTATTACTAATATAGTTATATACAATTAGAAATATTAATGTCTAAAAAAATATGTTGGAGTACGTAAAATATCAAATGGTACTGCTAAACATAGATAAATTATATATTTTAAAGGTGTAGGACATAAAATTCAATTTTATAAAGGTTCTTTTTAGTAACATAGGTATACCCTATTATATTTGATACACTTATTATATAATTTATTTTGTACTGTTTACTATTATATTGAGTAAATTAACAAAATTATGCCTAGACTAAATCAAGAAAGTTAAACAAGCAAGTATTGAAATCACATATGATTAGAGATAAACAAAATTATCTGACATT
Organism: Beta corolliflora; assembly: GCA_947648045.1. Taxonomy (NCBI): domain Eukaryota; kingdom Viridiplantae; phylum Streptophyta; class Magnoliopsida; order Caryophyllales; family Amaranthaceae; genus Beta; species Beta corolliflora. The sequence goes on from CANSZD010002339.1 coordinate 93,803, forward strand.
TGAAAATCTTATCCATCATCAGAACTATTTGTAACATTTCATATACTAAATTTTGGAAGTTGAATATTATATACTATGTGATTATTTGAAATTGGATCTTTTAGAATAAATTAGTTGTTGGGTTCGAGCAATGCCCCGGTATTTTAATAAGATAAATAGGATGTATAATTTGGGTTCACATATATTGTCATAAATGCAAGTTAGTTTAGTAGTATGATCACGACATTCTGAAAGTAAGAGATCATAGGTTCGAGACGTCTTTATGCAATTTTTCTCAATTTCAAAGGGCAAATAAATGGTAAAATTGATTTTTTTTTAATGACATATCTGTTAGTTAACTAATACTTCTTATGTTTTTTTATGGCACAATTTCATTTTTAACACTATTCATCAACCAACTTTGTAAAGCTATCTTGCACCATTATATGGGAAAAAAACATAGTAAAGTGTGGTCTTGTTGGATTCGTCTCAATGAAAGGATTCCAAATATCAAATTTTTATAATTTTTAGTTATACACCATCAAAGATATTAATGTTCAAAGAAGCGTCTCGACAAACATAAAAAAACGAAATAATGCAATAAAAAAACGGTTTTTTCACCATATACCCCCGAGAAATTGAAAAATTCACCATATACCCTCAATGTTTCAGGTATGCACCATATACCCCTGAGTTTTCGAAAACGTTCACCATATGGTATTTGGTGTATTTTCCAATTTGTCGGGGGTATATGGTGCATATCTGAAACATTGAGGGTATATGGTGAATTTTCCAATTTGTCGGGGGTATATGGTGAAAAAACCTAAAAAAAAAAGGAGGTACTTTCAAGAATAGTGAATGAGTATGATTCATTTGATAACCAGGTCAATGACACAAAAGAAAATAAGTACCTTTTAAAAATGGTGAAGGGGTGATAAAAGGGAAATTGGAGCATTGGCAAAAGAAAAAAAAAAAAGAGCAGGACACGGAAGAAGAAACTTGCCCAACAATAAAAACTACTTTTCCCTCAATTCTAAAATTGGAATCCAACTTCAAAATAAACTAACAAAACAAACAAAATCCAACAACAAAAGCTGAAAAAATACACCCAAATCTTGTTTCATAATCCAGTCTTAATCATTTGTTTAATCCTCATAATCACGTTAGTACATGAACATTCTCGCACCTTCCTACCTTCTCACTCCTCTCATGATTCTGCCTCTTCCTCTGTTTTTTTCTCTCTCCAAAAATGTTCTCCACGTATTCGACCATATGCCCCAATGAACAATCTTAGCACTAATATTCAACCCCCATCAAATTCTCAAGATTAATCACCAAAATCATTCAAACCAATCTGATTTTAGCTCAAATCTTTTTCTGGGTTACTTCTGAAATAACCCATTTTTGAAAGATGGGTTTTGTTTTTGGAATTATATTTGGAGTTGCTTCTGGTATTGGATTGATCATGGCTCTTGCTTACTATGAAAACCTTCGTGCCAAACGCCGCTCTGATTTGGTCTCTCTCTCTTTCTTACCCTCTTTTTGATGCAAATTTTAATAATTTTTTTTTTTGTTGTTGTTGTTATTGTTGTTGTTGTTGTTGTTGTTGTTGTTGTTGTTGTTGTTGTTGTTGTTGTTGCTGTTGTTGCTGTTGTTGCTGTTGCTGTCGTCGTCGTTGTTGTCGTCGTTGCTGTTGTTGTTGCAGTTGCTGTTGTTGTTGCTTCTGTTGCTGCTGTTGTTATTGTTGTTGTTGTTGTTGTTGTTGTTGTTGTTGCTGCTGCTGCTGCTGTTGTTGCTGCTGTTGTTATTGTTGTTGTCGTTGTTGCTGTTGTTGTTGTTGTTGTTGTTGTTGTTGTTGTTGTTGTTGTTGTTGTCGTCGTTGTCGTTGTTGTTGTTGGTGGTGGTGGTGTTGCTGTTGTTGTTATTGTTGTTGTTGTCGTCGTTGTCGTTGTTGTTGTTGTTGTTGTTGCTGTTGTTGTTGTTGTTGTTGTTGTTGTCGTCGTCGTTGTTGTTGTTGTTGTTGGGATGAAATTGGATTAACTGATTGTGGTACTTCTTGCATAAGGCGGCAATAGTGGCAGCTTTTTCTAAGATGACAGTGCAAGATGCAAGAAAGCTATTCACACCTCAGCAGTACCCAACTTGGGTTGTATTTCCTGAAATGGAGAAGGTGGATTGAATTGATCTTGCAACTTTCTTGTTTTAAAGATACTTACATGTTTAAATGTTACTAATTGTGTTGAAATTTTGTTTATTGTAGTTAAAATGGCTTAATGCTCAGTTAGACAAACTCTGGCCATATATTGATGAAGTAAGTTTTTCCACTTTATAATCATTGAAATTGGTGATTCGTGTGAATTGTGATTGATTTGATGATAATTATTTGAGGGTGTGGCTGTTAAATTAGGCTGCATCAGAGATAATAAGGAGCTCTGTGGAGCCAACTCTTGAACAATATAGACCTGTCATCTTAGCGTCGATGAAATTTAGGAAGCTGACTCTTGGGACTGTTGCACCTCAATTTACAGGTCAGTGTGATGATCATAATTATTTGATACTGAGTGCGTAATAGATTTTTTCTTTTGCAAAGAAAAGAGTAGGAGAAGGCTGTATGTTTTGTACTCGAGCAAAGTTCTGCTGTGTAAGCCGGAGAATCAAAATTTTGAATGCTCTCATGTATTTAGATAAAATTATATCTGTCAATTAACAAGGTTGGTTGACACGATGGAAATCTAGTAATTTGCTGAAATTATTCAATCCAACAACTTCATTAAATGACTAGCATATCCCTTGCTCATGCCATCAGAGGAAATATCAGTTTATAAGAAATTACGTGAAAGCTCTTCAAAGTTGGTAGGCTGGTAGCTCTTGATCATAAAAAGCTAAAGCAACTATGCGGAAATTTGAAACTCGAGACTTAATGCATGAAATTATCTGGAAAAAACAACAAATTTCTTTGCTATATTATCATGTCTGTTGAAAAATGTTATTTGGCTTCTCTTAGCTTCTGCTTATAATCCTACCGGATTATCTTTGGTTGAATGTTTATTGGAGCTCTGTTGCAGCTTTCTTAAGTGAAAGTTCTTAAGTAAAATTGTGCAAGCTGGTTACGCGGATTAGGGTATTGTTAAGGGTAAGCATGAGGTCAGTCCTGACTGTTTATAAAAAGCAGTTGAAACTTCAGACCTTATAGGATGTGTAAAGGTTGTTATTCCTTAGTTTTAGTGTCCTTATCTGATACAAGTTTTGCATCGTAAAAGGATGTGCCTGACGAATGTAACAGGGTGACGCTCATGAACTTTTTGAGAGGTTATTTTGTATATCTATTGCTAAAGCTTACTGATCTTTTATGGTTTTGGTTTTCAGGAATTTGCGTCCTTGATAGTGAGCCTGGGGAGATAATTTTGGAAATGGAGATGCAGTGGGATGGTAACCCTAACATTTTGCTCGATATAAAAACTCATGTTGGTGTTGCATTGCCTATACAGGTACATAAGTGACCTCTTCTTTGTGTAAGAGTATTCTATAGAAGAATGTCTGTAGCATTATATGATGAAGTACATGGAGAGTCGATTGAAAGAGTGCAAATTTCCGATGCACTAAATTGCTGATGTATGACCATACATCTTTGTTGGCCACTGATGGAAATCCCAAGTTTATATCAAAAGAGAATCACGAAGCAGGAGTTGAAAATTTTAGAATCAAACACTGTTATCCTTATTTTATATTAGATGGTTGATTACTGTATTATTGAAATCTCCTGCATATCTGTCTACTTTCTTCCTAATTCTAATATTTTAAAATCTTGAGCTTCCAATGTCTTGATATAAAGTAGTTTCTAATACACTCACGCATTGATGTTTTATTCTTGGTATGTTTCTGTAGGTAAAAAATATAGGATTTACTGGGCTCTTCAGAATAATATTTAAGCCTCTCGTGGACGAGTTTCCTTGTTTTGGTGCTGTATGTTTCTCTTTAAGAAAGAAGGTGTGGGACATATTTTGGATATACATTCTTTCCACTATAATATATTTTCTTATGAAGGCCTTTATCCCTCTATGACGTCGATTCTTAAATGAGAGATGGTATGCATCTTTATCAAAGAATCTGGAAAGAGAAATAGATATTAACATTTTGAAAAATGTAAATAAAAGACTCAAAGTTGCTGCACTTATCAGGTTCATTTATTGCCTGTTAATTGACCTAATCTTTCTATTGCTGCAGAAAGACTTGGATTTCACGCTCAAAGTTGTCGGTGGCGACATGTCCATGGTTCCAGGGCTTTCTGATTCCATTGATGTAAGAAAGTGCTTTCTTTATTTACTCTTATAAAATATGACAGTAGTTGTATAAATATTACATAGGCCCAGCAATCTTTTGCAAATTGTGTGCATTAAGTGTTTCTTTTACTATGGTTTTTTTTAGCATGCGTGATTAGGTTAGCTGGATTACTGAGTGACAACTTCTAAATTGTGTCATTTTCCATTAGTAGAGGAAAACTGTGCAACTCATCAGAATTTTTTTTGAACTGTAAACTCTTTTTCGGGTTATGCTGTACTGCTGTAACTATGGTATGACTTGCTTGCGGAGGAGAAAGGAACAGAGTTAGCGAGATAGAGATAGAGAGAGAGAGAGAAAGAGGGAGTTGATTCTTGTCATTTTTGTTATACTTGTTTTGTACATAGCAACGTACCTAATCCATATGATGGATTGAAACTTGACGACATCGTAGCTTTTGTACACGTTCGAGCCAAGCTACTTTTATTACCTTTTTGTTTTCCGTTTCTTTTATAGCTAATAGTAGTCCTGTTAGTGCAAGAAAAATACGACGCTTTCATCATTCTCTTATTTTCCTCAAAGATGTTTTCCTGAGGGTCTTCAAGGAGCAGTTTCTGTTCTTAAATACTTATAATCGTAACTATACCATCTCATTATCTTGTGCAGTCATGCATTCAGTCATACCTAAACACACACAAGTGGAAGAAAATTTGGGGATGTGTCACCTTGTATGGAAGCTTGAAGTGGAAAGCTTTTGAGTTACTTAATACTGGGAATGATCTCAGCTTGAAGGTTGTGTCTGTTAGAGCTCGATTAGAATCACATTTATCATATAGACTCCACGCTACCTCAACATATATGAGTAGAGTACATTTCAGTATTTCAGTGAGACATTTTGTTCAAGAATTACTGTTTAAAACTAAAATTTCTACCCAATGGGCCAACCATAAGTCCTCTAGATCCATCAAGCTCCCAACACTTTCTCGATCCCCTTAAATTTCTTAATTGATCTAAAATTGTCCATTTGTCCTGATTGCGCAGTTCTGGATTAGGCTATTACTTGTAAGCCACTGGGCTGGATGCCTGGATTGCTTGTAACATGTCAACTTTTAGGATTAAGATCATTATTTGGTAAGTTTATCTGGCATTTTCTTTACAGGAAATGATAAGAGATGCTATAGAAGATTCTATAACATGGCCAGTTCGTAAGATAATACCAATTATACCTGGAGACTACAGGCAAGTACTCTTCCCTCTGATTAAATCACTGTAATCCTTTGAAGGCATTATATTGATTTCATTGTTGGCTATGTCAGAGTTGATGTTGAGAAAGCTATATACTTATATCTGCTATTTAGCATCCCCTTAGCCACCTGTGACGCTTATGAGAACTTACCTGAATTTGTTACATTACCATGTTCTATCATTCACCATTGTAAGAACTAGTGATGACATGGAAAAGAAAGAAAATTCAACCAAATGGGACTGTTAACATAAAAGGGGAGAAAAAGTTGAAGCAAGTCAAAAAAATTAGTATAAATGGAACTTTTAAAAGGAATGTGGTTCAGAGAAAGCTAAAATTGTAAAGGCAAATCAATATTGCAGATTAAAGTAAGGGGGCAGATTACTAATGTTAGCTAGTGACTTTATCTGGTGCAGTGACTTGGAATTGAAACCTTGTGGAATACTGGAGGTGAAGCTGGTTCAAGCTAAAGAGTTGTCAAATAAAGACCTCATCGGGAAGTCTGATCCTTTTGCTTCCTTATTCATACGCCCATTACGTAACAGAACCAAAAAAAGCAGAACAATTGTAAGTTTTTAACCTTTTTCTCATCTATCTAATTTAGCTTGTAACTTTTTACATCATCCTGGATGACGTTGTTAAATTCCTTCAGAACAACCAACTGAATCCAATATGGAATGAGAGTTTCGACTTCGTAATTGAGGATCCATCCACACAGCACTTGACTGTTAGAGTCTACGATGATGAAGGGCTTCAACCTCCTCAACTCATTGGTTGTGCACAAATACCAATCAATGTGCTTGAGCCTGGTAAAGTGAAAGTTGAATGGTTGAATCTTGTCAAGGACCTGGAGGTCCAAAGGGATACTAAAAAAAGAGGACAGGTGAGGAACCTGGCCACCACAGTTCTTAATTTTCTTCCTTCGGAATTTCATGTATCTGTATTGGATAAGAAGAGATAAACAAAAGGAAAGGATCTGTATTGGATAAGAAAGATAAACAATAGGAAAGGATCTTTTTAGTTAATGAAAAACAGAAGAGATGATTTGCAAGTTTCTTTGTTTGTAAATCATACCGTCTCTTAATTTGTGATATTGACTGCATCCTCATGTCAGAAATTGTGTTAAGCTACCCTACTTTGTTGAATATGTTGTCCGAAGACAGTTCTGGATTCCACATATTGTCAATGAACTGCATATTGTGTAAACTCCATAGTTCCTCAATTTAATCACTTCAATTTGAGGTGCAAGTTGGTGGTCTCATGAAGTCCTTTTTTCTTACCCAATACTTGCTTCTGATTTGTAGTATAGGTTAGCAGGATATCAAAGTTCAATGAAGGAAAATGTTTGAATAAATGATCTGAAATTACCTGGAAAGACATAGATTGATGATAGTGAATAAATTTATAGAGTAAATTATCCACGTCTTTGGTTCTTTCATCTCGTGCTTTGTATTTCTATTGTTCTCTTTTCCTTTCCTTTTTGATTAAGGTTATAGACCAAGGGTTTGAGAAAGAGGATATCACTGTTGTTAGAAGGGATTTATTATAAAATGTTCAGCTACCTTAGTTATCTCTGTGCAGTTTATTATGCATAGCTATAGAATTGTCATAACACTTCCCTTTTGCCTCTTTTGGGCTGCAGGTGCATCTGGAGCTCTTGTATTGTCCATTTGGCACAGAGAACCAGATTCTCAATCCCTTTTCCTCCAGTGTGCCGTTGACGGAAGTGGAGAGAGTCTTGAAAGACACAACTGACGAAGATGTAAGTGATATTGAAAGAAAAACCACTGAAAGGAAGCGTGAGGTCATCCTTAGAGGGGTACTGTCTGTTACAATAGTATCTGCTGAAAGTTTGCCAGTTATGGATCTGACTGGAAAGTCTGACCCATACGTGGTTGTGTCACTGAAGAAGGCAGGAACAAAATTGAAAACTAGGGTATGTTTCCATATCTCATTTTTGTGTTTGCGTCATATGCACCTTTGTGATTGTTTACAACCAGTCTCTAAGTAAAAAGGTGAAATAGGGAGAAGTTAATCTAGAGCTTCAGAAGATGGACAATTATCGTTTTCTCTATTCTATTGCAGGTTCTAAATGAAACTCTTAATCCAGTTTGGAACCAAACGTTTGACTTTGTTGTTGAGGATGCTTTGCATGAATTGCTTATTTGTGAGGTGTATGATCACGACACAATTGGAAAGGTACGCTCGCTAGCCTAGATTCGATCAATTTTTCTTCTAGTCCACAAGTATTTGATTACACTCATGATCAAGAGTAGTAGTTTCAATTTGCAACAGTACAAGTTTATCCTAATGATTGGTGTTGCAGAATTACATGGGAAGATGCATCATGACGCTCACCAGAGTACTGCTGGAAAAAGATCTCTATGACATCTTTAATCTAGATGGAACCAAATCTGGGAGGCTAGCCTTGCATTTGAAGTGGGCCCCTCAGCCGATAATGAGGGATGTTTAAGTAGAAAAATCAAGATGCTGCAATACCTTAATTGCTTGATCAAAGAGTAAACAAGTGTAAAATGATTCTTCTCTTTCAAGTTTTGCATGATATGAGAAAGCTCAAGCTCAGGTTAACTGTCTCCGAAAGTTATATGAAGACACGAGAGAAAGAGAGGTTCAAGAGAAGACTTGAAGAGCTCCCTGTTCGATTCAAGCCGTGCTTCACTGTCATCAGTTCTGGACTGTGAAGCAGTGAAGCTCCTTCTTAAGGGAAAGTTTTCTTTGCTTTTAATGTAGAGAAGTCTTGAAATCTCTTTTTTCGTCATAATAGTGAAGCACGCTGGATTATGTACATAGGATGGATATATAATTAGAGCTTTCGTTTAGTCTTTTGCTAAGGTGATTTGATTTCCAGAGCCAGAGCATGTACAAATTCGTTCTATTTCATATGTGCATCAATGCTTAAAATGGGCCATTATCATGCAAGCAATTTGAGTTTCAAATTCTTGTTAGTTAAGACAAGCATGCAACTTGCAGAGATATATATACTCTTTGCTCCACAAGGCTCTTCTTGTTTACTATTCCTAGTTCCACAAGGCTCTTCTTGTTTACTATTCCTAAACATATCAAGGATCAACAATAGAATTGGACTGAATTGAACTTGTTAGACCCAAACATAACTTGGTGAGCACAAAGTGAAGCGGGCGAAAAAGTGGAAAATACGTTCGAAAAGAATAGGGCCCACGGGAGTTACACAAATTAATGGGTGGTTAAGATTCGGGTTTCGAGGGATTTCTCTTTGCGTTGTTGGAAGCCGTGCTTGCATCGGACGAATGACAACATCGAACCGTGTATCATGTTATGACTCTTTCTGGGTCGTAGATCTTTTTTATCAACGCTCAATTTGGCATTTAGATGATCATTGTGGATTGTACCTTTGAGAAACTTATGAAAACTTGTCAATTGACTTGTCCTTGATTTTGCGGAAGCATTACAATATATATAGCCCTGAGAAGTTGAGCTGTACAAGAAACCTAATTGCACCCAAATTAGGCACTAGAATGACCAGTATTAGGAAACAAACACATGTTTCCATATTACATAAAACACTCCTAAAATATATCCACAATACTCCCCCTCAAGTGGGAGCGTAAAGGTCACGAACGCCCAACTTGGACAGTAGAAAAGAGAATGTTGGAACACCAAGTGCCTTGGTGAAAACATCCGCCAACTGAAATTTAGTACCAACATGCGACATAGAAATCACTCCACGTAGCAGCAACTCACGCACGAAATGACAATCAATGTCTATATGCTTCGAGCGCTCATGAAAGACTGGGTTGGAAGCTATGTGAATTGCAGCTTGACTATCACAGAATAAACGAACAGGTTGGCAATGTTGAACGCCAAGGGAGGCCAGCAAAACACGCAACCATTTAACTTCCGCGCACGCATGAGCCATGGCACGATATTCGGCTTGGCAGACGAACGGGGAAACGGTGGATTGTTTCTTTGTCTTCCAAGAAATCGGAGAATGACCCAAAGTCATAAAATATCCACTAACCGAACGACGAGAAATGGGACAACTAGCCCAATCAGAATCACAATAAGCATAAAGTTGCAAGTCGCAATCGGCATGTAACATTAAACCTTGACCGGATGACCTTTCAAGTACCGCAAAACGCGAATGGCGGCATCAAAATGATCTTGCCTCGGAGCTTGCATGAATTGAGACAAGATGTGAACTGCATATGACAAATCAGGCCGTGTGATAGTGAGATAAATCAATCGACCAACCAAACGGCGATACTGCCCTGGGTCCTTAAACAATGGACTAGTTGACACTGCAAGTTGATGGTTTAGCGGCAAAGGCGTCTCAACAGGCTTGCACGCAAGAAGTCCGGCCTCCTCTAGTATGTCCAATGCATACTTACGCCTGGTTAAGGAACATTCCTTCGAAGAGCGCGCACATTCGATGCCAAGAAAATATTTCAAAGGACCTAGATCTTTAAGACGAAAGCAATCATCTAGGTAGCGCTTAAAGGATGTGCACAAAGTAGGATTATTGCCTGCAACCAGAATGTCGTCAACATATACCAGGACGGACAAAATATCTCCCCTCTCCGATATGTAAAGAGAGTATGATCAGCGTGAGATTGTCGAAAACCATACTTTCGGAGGGAGGAAGTAAGTTTGTGAAACCAATTACGAGGGGACTGTCGTAAGCCATAAAGAGACTTACGGAGACGACATACTTTACCAGGAGAAGCACCAGAAAAACCGGGAGGAAGACGCATATACACCTCCTCATTCAAATCACCATGGAGGAAGGCGTTATTAACATCTAACTGATGTACTTCCCATTTCCTAGCAATAGCAACAAAGAGGAAAGTACGAACAGTAACCATCTTTGCCACGGGGGCAAAAGTTTACGTAAAATCTTCACCCTCCTTTTGGTGGTTTCCAAGAACAACCGGTCGTGCCTTCTCACGTTCAATTGTACCATCGATCGTAGCTTAATTTTGAAAACCCATTGGCACCCAATTGGTTTCTTTCAGGGAGGCGGTTCAGTAATCTCCCAAGTCTGATTTCTCTCTAGGGCATCAATCTCATCCCTCATAGCCTTGCGCCAACATTCATGTTCTGATGCTTCTTTGTATGACCTGGGTTCTTTGTTAGCACTTAAAGCGGCAACAAATCGACAATGGCTAGCATTAAACTTGTCATAAGTTACATAATGGGCAATAGGAAACCGCGTGCACTGAGGAAGACGATGGCTCGGATGTAGAGGAGATGGAGTGTGTATGTCTAGCCGGAGTGACAAATATAGTACGTATGCCAAGAGGGAGGACGACGTTGACGAGTCGTTGGAACAGTTACATCATCACAAGAAGTCGTGGCCTCGGGCTCGGGAGGCACGGTAGGAGTCTTTGCGTGCCTCGGGCGAAGACTCTGCCCGGCCTTGCCTCATCATCACACATTCGCACAATGGGTCTTGGCGAGGTGCGGGGCCGCCCAGTGGCGAGCTCGCGTGTCTTCTTGGGGCGCCGACTAGTGCGCGGTCTACTGTGTGTAGACAATGGGGGCACGAGCAGTCTGTGCTCCCGGCGATGGCGATTCCGGCATAGATGAGGCGGGTGTTGTGTCTGGTATTAAAGAGGCCAAATTCCAGGTGCGCAAACTCCGTCGACAAATTTTGTGGGGGTTCAATCTGTGGTTCTGTAGAAAAAGGGAACACATCTTCAATGAATCGAACATCCCTTGATACGAAAAACTCCTTTGTCTCCAAATCACACACGCGCCATCCTTTCTTCCCAAAGGGATACCCCAAAAACACACACTTTCGACCACGAGGAGCGAACTTGTCCTTGTGTCGAGGTTTGTTATGAGCATAGCATAAACACCCAAAAACCCTTAATAATTCCAAATTCGGAGCCTTACCATATAGAATCTCGTACGGTGACTTTCCAGCAAGCAACTTAGTTGGAGTTCTATTAATCAGGTGAACTGCCGTTTTGACACAATCATTCCAAAAACGAATAGGAAGCGAAGCCTGGAACCGCAAAGCTCTAGCCACTTCCAAGATATACCTGTGTTTTCGTTCAACTCGCCCATTTTGTTGTGGGGTACCCACACAGGAGGACTGAAATAAAATTCCCACTTCTTGATAAAATTGTAACAAAGGTGTAGTGGTGAACTCTGTGCCATTGTCAGACCTTATTATTTTCACAACCTTGTCATATTGTGTTTTTACCATAACACGAAAGTTACGTAGACAGCTAGGAACTTCACTTTTCTCCTTAATTAAATACACCCAAACCGCCCTTGAGTAATCATCAACAATTGTTAAAAAATAATGAGAACAAGATGCAGACGATTTGGTATAAGGACCCCATAAATCACAATGAATCAAACTAAATAAATCATCAGCTTTATTCTCACTTAAAGGAAAAACAGTGCGAGTTTGTTTGGCACGAAAACACACATCACAAGAGTCTAACTCTTTCTTTATTTTGCTATTCCTACTAGCACTACTAACATAAGATAGATGTTGGCTCGAAGGATGACCCAGGACGACGGTGCGGAAGGAGCGGCTGATTCCGCTGTAGTAGCGTGAGATGAAATTGGTTGCTGCACTTCCCGAAAGACATACACCCCATCCTTTGCCTCACCGAGACCAATCGCCATCCTCGTTATGCGGTCCTACAAAGATGATCGGTAAATATTACAATACAATGTGAGTCCAGAATAAGTTGTCTAACAGAAACTAAATTGCAGTTAAGATTAGGAACATATAAAACATTCGAAGTACTATTCCGTTTCCCAACTTCGCACATCCTTGAGAAACGACCATCACTTGCTCACCATTGGGAAGAGTGACAGGACTATGGGGCAAGGCACAAACATCAAACATATTGCCTAAAGTGCCTGTCATGTGGTGAGACGCACCGCTATCAAAAAGCCAAGTACACCCATTAGTCTTACCAAACAACTTGTCATTAGTTTGTGCACTTTCGAGGAGAGTGATTAAACGTTGCATCTGATCATTAGAGAAGCCCAAGCTTGCGCTAGAACTGCTGCGCACAGGCTCTGAGGTGCTGCCGCCGATGGTCATGTTGTGCAGCATTGGCAGTGACTTGTGATGTCGAGGACGGACCGCGACCACCTGAAGCTCCCCCTCGCCCACGACCACCCCTGCCTCTACCACCTCTACCTCCGCGCATGCCAGGAGGGAAACCAATGCGTTGATAACAACGCTCATAATCGTGGCCAAATCTGCCACAATGAGTGCACGTTGGTGGGGTAGGATTCGTACTAGCAGGAGTTGTATTGTGAGCAGTAGGTGTAACTGAGTTAGATGTAGATTGGACGGCAAAACTCACGATTTCAGTTTTATCATCACGATCACGTATAATAGTCTTGTGCCGTTCTTCTTGAGATGCCAGAGAAAAGGCTTTGTTCAAAGTAGGAAAGGGATCCATACTCAGAATTTGAGTACGTAGGGCTTTATATTGCGCATCATCAAGCCCTAACACAAAATCATGAGTCTTGTCTCGCTCCACACGAGCACGGAGCTTAGCGGCAGCCGCACACGTGCAACCACAGATCAAATCTTCCTTGCCATATAGTTCATCCCACAATGCCACAAATTTGTTGTAATACGACACAACAGACAGATCTTTTTGACGAAGGGAATGATACTCTGATTTTAATTGATTTAGGCGAGGACCATTAGAAACACAGTAGCGTTCCTTTAAATCTTTCCACATCACTTGAGCAATTTTATGAGACACGACACTAGGTTGGATAGACTCATCAACAAAATTAAAAATCCAAGAACAAATAGTAGAATTATTAGCCTTCCATGCCACAAATTCAGCACTAGTTTCATCTGTAGGTTTGATATACTCTCCATTGATGAAACCAAATTTATTTTTGCCCTCTAAAGCATTAACAATGGCCTTCTCCCATATATCATAATTGTCTCCCTTTAACAGATACTTAGACAAAGAAGTACTAGGACCTTCAGACGGATGTAAATAATATATGGAGGAAGCATCATGAATTAACTGAACAATACGTTTACCTTCACCACCAGAACCCATGGAGACGAGATGAAGAAACGAACCAAAGAAAGGTCTTTGGACCTTGCGCGGGAATACCGTGCGCCAAAGATGAGGCCGCAACGGCGGGAGAGCGAAAAGAAGCGGCGAACGAGAGGGTTACGTTGGTGAGGAAAGTTGAAAAAAAAAATGAGGATCGATCAATTAACCTTTGGCTCTGATACCATGAGAAACTTATGAAAACTTGTCAATTGACTTGTCCTTGATTTTGCGGAAGCATTACAATATATATAGCCCTGAGAAGTTGAGCTGTACAAGAAACCCTAATTGCACCCAAATTAGGCACTAGAATGACCAGTATTAGGAAACAAACACATGTTTCCATATTACATAAAACACTCCTAAAATATATCCACAATAACCTTGGATAACATTTTTTCATATAAATTGTTATTTTCAACTTCTTTGTTAAGCTATCAAACAAGGTATTATTAAGAAAAAATCACATAAAAAATTCGATCTATGAATGATTTCAAATGTCACATGACCCACACGTGGGGGTTCAATGCCGAAAAACTGGTCAATCCCCCACATTTTGAAAAGGGTAGTCATCCACAACCTACAACATTTTATTACAGTAAGTAGGTTTTGACAACATTTTTTCTATTGGGTAGTTTTTCACAAAAAGTTGGTTTTATTTGGTAGTTGGTTATGTAAAATAGTACATAAGTTCAAGTGAAACAAAAAATTGAAAATGGAGGAAGTATAATTTAAGAGGGCCTCACTATGGGAATTAATAAAGGAGGAAAGAGAAAACTACCTAATAGAAAAAGAATTTTTGAATTTTTGTATGTTAATTTTCGTATATTATACTTCAATTGTACGATTTGTTAACACCTGTTGTGTTTATTCCTAAAATTGAGAACTGAAACTAGCTTTATGGCTTCTACAACCTAAAAGAATTGAAAAATCAAACCAACCTAGATATTTCTGTCAGCATAACTCAATATTGGCCTTGAGAAAACTATACTCAATTAAGATGAGGTTATAATATACACAAAGCAAAGAATTGAATCATTTTATATACAAAGGGTTTGAATAAATTCATTTTACATGAAACTATAACCCATGTCGCATATGAAATACAACTTTCATCATACGCCCGGGTGTACCGTGAGAATGGTACACCAAGGTTATTTTTTTACTCATTGCTCATTTGAATCCTCAACAATGAGCAAAATATACACAAAAGGAAGAGCTCTGGAATCTGGATAAACAAATGAAAAAAAATAGTCTTTGGTGTACCGTGTGCCATGAAAAGAGGTTCTAGATCAGCATTTCAATTTCCAATTTCCAGGTCCAAAACTGGTGAACGTACCTGAAAGCATAACAAGCTGCTCTCCTCAACAAATACACACTGCCTTCTATTCCTGCCAATGTTTCAAGAACAAGATAAGCTTTACCAGTCTAGCAGGAATGTTAAAGTTCATATCCGTTGGCACATTGTTTTCTCAGCCTCCTCGCCTCCTGCGACGCAGGTTGCTAGCCCTGAACGACAATATATTTTTGCAGATAAGACCACCTCATCATAATGTGAAGCCAATCATAAAAATATCTGATATGTGCAATACTATCTGAGAGCCTTAACATCTAATCAGAAAAATAGGGTATACGAGTCAAAAATCGATTCCAGATGGAATTCCAAGTTTAGAGATTCAGATAATGAATGCATTCTTGAAAATTTTGGGTACTTGATCCGAAATATCAATGTACCTTCAGTATAAGATTAGAGTACTTACATGTAAGGCAATGAACTATAGAGTTATTAAACTGTAAACACAAAGAAGCATATCCTCCCTCCATTTCATTTTGATTCTTTCCATTTACTTTTTCACGGTCGTCAGTACACATAGTTTAACATTAGTATTTTGAACTACACATTAGTAAAAATTATGAAATGCTGATAATTAGAATATATATTGAAACTATTTTAACTAGTACCCACATGACTACGTTTTTCTTTGAAGTATAATATTGGTAAGAAATTATGGTCAAAATTTTGGTTTGTAACGGAGATATTCTTTTTGGTAAATGGGAAGAGTAAAATGGAAAGGAAAGGGGTAACTATAACATTCCCTTTAGAAAGATCGAATTCAATAGAATTTTGTAATTAATTCATTAGAAAATTGACTTAAAAGTTAAGATATATATACATTCTAAGAAATTGAATCTAATCAGGTACAGTTACTATATACGGTAAGATACCTTCCGATTTCAGGTATCAAGTACCCAATCTGAAATATATTCGATAGTAGATACCCAACTACCCAACCCATCGACAGGAACACAACGTATTTTTCAACTCATCTTCAACATGCCAGATATATTGCAGGTGAAACCTTTGCTAAGTCTACTATTATCCCTGAAACTTACTACAAGAACCACATCATAAATGGGCAGGAGGCAAGTGCATAACACAGGTTTCTATACTCATCAATAAACCATCAGGTATCTAGTACCAATCTCTTCAATCAGAACCTTTTTCCTCACGCACACACGCGCCCGCACACGCCCACACCCACACCCACCCACCCACACCCACCCACACCCACACCCACACCCACACCCACACCCACCCACACACACCCACCCACACCCACACCCGCACGCACGCACACGCACACACACACGCACGCATACACGCACACGCACACGCACACCCCCACACGCACGCACGCACACACACACACACCCCAACACGCACGCGCACACACCCCCACACACGCACACACACACAATCCTTAAGGGATGAGAGTTGAAGGCCATGGAATGCGAAGACCAGAAGAAAGCAGCAGCACATACCAGTATTGATTGTGGAATACCACAACATCAGTTGGCATACTTCTCCCATCATCATTGCGGTTCCATCGGTAAATAGCATGGGTTCTGTTTCGAATATCTAATGTGGAATGTCCATAACTGGCTTCACGGAACGCAGAATAGTCAGGCTGCGGATCCCAAAACCTGTAAATTGATCATAACCTTCAGATATGAGACATGACCATGACGAAACAGAAATAACTTGCCTTCCTAGGGGGCCAAAACGAAGCACTGACTAATTGGTGGGAATTCTAGACATCAATTTTTATGAAACAATGCAATTACCTATATCAATTGTTTTGTCTTAGTAGTTAAATCAGAATACGTCTAATAACAAAAGCTTTCTACCATGCATCACATAATAGTTCCAGAAGCAACCATCACCACTATGAACAGAAAATATCATTTAACCAAAGGAACTAAAAGCTATCCATCATCATACTTACTTGGCAGCTAGACCTTCTCGATTTCCACCATCTCCAACGGTTATGTAAACTGGAGCTGCTTTATCCGGTACAGGATATCGATCACCATATGTTACATTGTAGTGTATATTAGAAATCCGATACTGAAATAAAGAAAAAGGCTTTTGTATTAGCCATCAGTTCTCCCATTGGACCCCCCATCCCAGGGGTTTTGCTCAATATATAGAGAAGAGGAACGTGTTGCAGAGGGAACATTGTGCTACTAGACTTTTGAACATTAAAAACAGAAGAGTTACTCTCAGATGCTAAGCACCAAACTGATGTAATTTTCGTGAAATAGCCCTATTCAATGCATACTTTATCAATATTGCATAGATTATTGAAAGCCTTATCCTTAAGTGCTATTTCTACAATCACACCGTGGAATTACATTGACTATTATTAACAACATCATCAATCCGATTCTATTATGCAAAAAATAGATTGAATCATCATTATAGGGTATAATTAGCTCTAAAATATGACCATGGGCAAGAGCTCTATAGCTTGCTGAATCTTAGGTACAAGAATCGATTGAAGAACCACTTAACTAGCCTATAAAGATAACAGAATCATACTTGTCAATCAGAAACAAGGTGCACTGTTTACATCAGTGCTGTATATGCCCTCTGTACCCAGGTAGTTGCCAGCCATCTCGGATGTCCCAAAAAGTTCACTCGTGGTCTTGTTTTTTCTGACCTCAACTTCAGTGTCCCACCGCTCCCACGCAGGCCCGGCTAATGACAAGTGCAACCTGTGCACTAGAACAGGGCCCCCAATAAAATGGGGCCTCTAAAATTCATAATTAATAACAAGTACATCTACTGAAATGGGTGGATGTAGACTGTATTGTAGTGGTGCTTTAGATTGATGGTTTTCTTCAAATTGCAAGAGTGCAGGTGTTCGAATCATATTAATGCACAAATTATTTTTTCTTTTCCCAAGTCAAATGCTTACTGTATTTTATGTCATTTATGTTTTACACATCTTTCTTAGTAAATGTAGTTGAACTAAATAGTCAATCAATAAAACGTTTGATGTTTTCAGTTTTTTGTTTTTACTTTTATAATCACTAACACTACCTAGTAAACAGTAATTACCCTCAATAATTATTCTTGAGAACCCCAATCCCTGCAGCCACTAATAAAACTTTAATGTAAATGTCATCTTACTTGGGGACTTTAATGTAAATGTCATCTTACTTGGGGATAAAACTTAGTTAACTTAGTGGGTAGTTTACCACAACTAATAGAATTTAACTAGTTTATACTTTATAGGCTCGGGCTATGCCTCGGGTAATTATAATTTTCATTTATTAATATTTTACTTTAGAATTATAGCACCAAACATTACTTGGTTTAGTGGTTAAGACTTTAGTATATAAGCTTGAAGTCATGGGATAAAATCTATCACAGCTCTTAGTCGATTTCTATCACCAAAAAAATTAATAATACTTTGATAGTAATATTAATATGAACGTAGAGTAATTTTGTAAATAAGATAAATGTAGAAAAAAAAACTTCTCCAAGATCGGATTCGATGATGAAATAATGTTTTAAGCTTAGTAAAATGTTCAAAAAAATTTAATAAACGATTAACTATCAACGACAAAGACAACCATCAACTTAAAACAAAAGGTGGTCGAAAATGGCATTATTAATTAAGGGCCCATTTTCTATTAGTTGCACAGGGCCTCCATAATGATTGGGACGGCCCTGCTCCCACGCACAGTTTTTTGTTTCACCTCAAAGATGCTTATTAAAATTGAAAATAACAATACAACTGGAAAGCTCACAGTCAATTTTGTTTACCGAATCAGGGAAGAATCATTTAGATTGACCAACCCATATGCCATAAGGTTTCCTATTTCCTATACCCCTCCACATATTGACACATCAACAACTACCAGGCAAATGCCTCCTGTGTGGCAAGCACAATTCCAGATCCCCTGAAATTGACCCTGGGTCAGTTGTCAAAAAAAAAGGCAGACCAAACACAATTTAGTCGAAGTAATATAATGAGGTTAATTAATCTAGCAATAAACAATTCTAACCCAAAAAGAAAAAGGAATATAAATACTGTTTTTATTGCCTGAAGTTTAACCATGTGGAATCTCATTCTTTTAGCATTTTTTGATTCATCCAGAGGCAAGACCAACATCATTTCACATTGGATTATCGAAGTTATAATTTCAAAGCAAGGGAAGTTTGAAATTCATAACATAAAAAATGAACATAAGAAACTGTAGAGCATGAGCACTTCATTGTATCCCAGGAAGCAAAGAAGAGAATATACATACTGATCTTTCATAGGCATGGACATGGCCAGCAAAGACAAGATCAACTCTGTACCGAACAAACCAGCTCTCGAACACAGAACGCATACTTTCACCCTCCATATAATGGATTGCATTACTACTGTAAATGGGGGCATGCATTAGAACGATAAGCCAAGGTGTCTTTTCTCTATCCACCTTATGGAGTTCTTCCCTGAGCCACATCCACTGAGGGGTAGATCGAACTGTTCAAGATGAAGACAAAGTGGATCAGCATGTGCAGAATTCTTGAACTGGCATTACTCGAGCATTACCCAAGGATAGAAAACCTTGACATTGCAGTGTCCAACAAGCAGCAATTAGAAACAGTAAAGCTAGTACTAAGTCGGGATATAGCTACCACAAATTGTTGCAGCATCTATGTTCCAGCCAAAAAACAAATAGATGAATCTAAACACTTCTAAACAGGAATCCGCGACAAGTTTTTTATATAATGAAATAAACAAAGCATTTAAGGTCACATCTTCAAAACTATATGAAAGCGAAATCTAGAACAATGACATCAGAACAATCATCAAAACTACAATTGAATTGACAGTTGAGTTACAAGACATGGGACAAATTCGAGACTTTATCACCAGAATATTAGTCACAACAAATAAAGTATAGCAATCCACCTACAGCCAGAGATCAGGCCACATAATGATTCCAATATTGATAGTCTTTTCAGCTAATTATTTTGATATAGAATGAAAACATACCACCAACTCCAACCCATATCCAGGCTCCATTACTATTACCAATTCACGAAATCATTCTTCATATTTGACAGTATTCTTCATATTTGACAGTATTCACCATATAATTAGAAATGAAGTACATATGAAAAAGACAAGGTGTAAGAACAAATTACCGAATGGAGAATAACTGGATAGTACAATAATATGAGCAGATGCACGACGGACAGAATACCAAAGAGGGCTACTGCTTTTGGAAGCGACATGAGGAGTAGGATATCTATGTAGGTAAGATTTGAACATAGTAAGTTCCCCCTGAAAAACACATATCATAGATGAATTACAGAACACGTGACCAAAAATTAAAATTACATAGCACAAGATGAGACTTGGGAGCAGAAATTCAACTATCTATCTACCAAGTTTTAAAATAGTCAAACTTGGAACAGGACAGAGTCTACAGACTGATGCCAGTCAACCATGAAAAATTCAGAAATAAGTACGCATGCAAAAGATTTGTCCAACCATAAGACCAACTCTGCATTTACATCATTAATACGGCATAGCATTATGCTATAAATAGTATAATGCAAGGCAGTGAGGTACACTCTAGTTGAAGGACCATTTTCCACCTAAAGGAATCTCGTATCCATACAAAATAAGACAAAAAATTATTGGGATGGGCGACAGAGAATTGATTTCACCAACTGAGATTTTGAGTTGGTGAGAGCCCAGAGGCCTAATTGGCAACACTTCTTAGAAGGTCGCCCTTCCTTTGGCTCCTTTGTCTTGGTAACTTTGTATTTTAAATTCCATAAGGGAAATAAACTATCTCTTGTATACCCAACCCCGTCTGAAAACAAATATAAAGAAGACACCAGATAAAATGTTAAGGTATTTGCAACCAAAATCTTACCATGTCTGGCATATACTCTATCTCATGATTGCCAGCCGTCCAAATCCATGGCTGGTATGCAGCAATTGGCTCAATAAAGCGGCCCCAAGAATCCCACCTAACCCCAATATCATTGTAATTATATTGATCAGCATAAGAAAGATCACCAACGAATAATACAGTCTGTGATCCAGTTTGCTTGTAATGCTGAAGAGTAGAAAGAGAATTGTATGTTTGACCTAAGTCACCTAATGTAGGAAAATGAGTAGGTATGTGTTACTTAATCATCCAGCTCTAGGAATGCAGGAAAGATATTTATTAGCATCAACACACACACAGACACACACACAAAAAAAGAAAGCAAAAGCAGGTTTCGAAATGGCTCTATGTGTCATCATCCATCACCCATTACAACCATGGTCCATAAATACACAAAAGGTGAATTTATGCCTCTCCAGTTTCCAGTTAATATCAATGGTTCAACTGCCAAAACATTCATCAATACAAGCTACTTGCTACTAGAAAGGTGTGAGAAATGTGGCAATAAAAAAATGAAATTATTGTGCCGAAATGTAATTTTTAACCAACATATTTCGCTTTTCTTTTATTTAAGATACCTTAGATGTGCTTAACCAACTTATGTTTACTGTTACCATAATGTCTATTGCTGTATTGCATTCTATGCTTCTGCATTTCTAGTTTTGGGTGAACATCCCATCACCTGTGTAGAAAATATCAGAATAAAAAAGAACCATGTCATCGACACTCCACTAGCAAATACTTCCTCCGTTCCACTATTATTGCAACATCACCCACTGGCACATTTTTTCAAGGAAGCCATGAGAAGAGGAAAGAGAGAGGTAGTGGAAAGGAGGAACCCATGTGATAGGATAGGGATTGAGAGAGGGTAACGTTGCAATTAATGTGAAACTTCAAATAAGGGAAAAATTGAAATTAATATAGAATGGAGGAAGTGACATCTGCTCTAAGGATCTGTAACATATTTCCTATAAGTTAAGATATAAGCACAAAGTTATGTACATATGGTGCAGAAGAACAGCTCCCATACAACTTACAAGTGATAATTTTGCTCATCAAGCCACATACAGAACAGATTCAGTATATGGATCTTGCATACTAACACAACAATGATCGTAACTGTAGTATATGGATCCGAGAGCTTGAAATTCACTGGCAAAGCCTAATAATGCATTACAAAACTAATAATTTCATGTAACACTGCAAGTAAAGGGTAAAGGAAGAGAGAAAATAAGGGGAAAAAACCCTCAAACTCGAGTTAAGTTATATGTAGACGTCGAGTGGGCTTCCTACAGATAGATGTGATTTTCATGTAACACTGCAAGTAAGGGGTAAAGGAAGAGAGAAAATAAGGGGAAAAAACCCTCAAACTCGAGTTAAGTTATATATAGAAGCGAGTGGGCTTCCTACAAATAGATTCAAAACTGATTCTGACTAGTCTGTCTTTGCCTACTGAAAAAGATATACACCACGACTTTCATCACATTCTTACCGATGATTCCAAAAGTATAGGGAGCATCAGGATGGATTTTTGGAGGCGTTTGAAACCAAAATTCACGAGACGAGCCACTTGCTTCAATCTTGTAATAGTACTTTGTGTTGTACTGAAGAGTAACGATGTGGAAATTAGTGAGGTTCGAAAGGAATTAAAGATAATATTTATGAAAGCATATTCATCAATTAAATTACATCAACAAAAGGAACATGCTAATTAATCAAGTATGATATAGTTCTATTATCTGTACAGTGATGAGGTGAAGAGCAGCTTGCCAAAGAATAGAACTAAATTTAAGTTCCAAAAAAAAACTAACATGAATTAAAACTTTAAGACAGCTGGTATTGGCACACATCTAATGATTAATGACACAGCTGTAAGTTACAAAGATCAACTATTGCTAAAGATAATGGGAGGGATTAACTAAAGGCTTATAGAAGTTAGCAATTATGATGTTCAGAGATTACAAAAACTTTGCATATGAAGTGTCTTGACTCTTGAGACAATTCTTTGATCACCGAAAAACGAGAAAAAAGGCAATGATCTTAGTGTCATCTTACACATGTACTACATCTGTCAGCTATAATTTCTCCTAGGATGTACTTCAATAATTTCGAAAGGCCTGAATTTTAATTGATTAGTTGAAGAGTTCAGCTTGACCAATGAACAGTCTAATATGGAAGTTGGAGAGATGTAATAACACAATTCCAAACTTATATCACCATCTGAATGATTATGTCATAAGCATACAAATTGTCGTACATGAATAATATTTTCAGGGATCCTTTAAAGGGCAGATTAGAGAGTAGTAAAAGTACATACCTCAAGACCATCAAGAAGACAATGATGTATGTAACCAGAACTGTATTTATTGAAAGTGTAGTTAGTCATGGTGCTTTCAGCACTAAGTTTGAAGTCCTTGGATTTTCCATACTGTAATTTCAAAGGCCTGGTTCATCAGGTGTAACCCATGAAATAATGACAGCCTTTCCATCATAATCTCCCTGGGTTATATGAACCTGTTTATCACAGAAATTTTTGGGTAGTGGTTAATTGGTTATTAACAAGAAGTTTCATCTTATGAAAATTTTTAAAAAAAGTGTATCCATATCAAGCAATTCTTCTTCTTCTTCTTCTTCTTCTAAGCCTTATTCCCAAAATGATTTGGGGTCGGCTAACATGAAGCATGTCATGATATGGGGCCATGTTTTACGGCTGGCCGCCCCAAACCTACCGCAACTCTCCTCCTTTATCCGGCTTGAGACCGGCAGTGAAAATTTTAAAAAAGTCTATCCATATCAAGCAATACCGACAATAAATTATTACAGTTCCATGAAAATTGATCCGTATAAAAAAAGTAAAAAATTGATCTCCTGCTTATCCTTGTTTCTCTTACAGTGAAAAACAATACCTGACAAAAGTAAGAATGGACAGGCAATTTTAATATTGCAAAAAAGAAATCTTCATACAAGTTTTTAACTTCTCCACCATTCTCAGTACCTTACTATTGGCAGAGAATACAGATGTACCACAGAACCATTCACAATGACAGATATGGGATTCATAAGGGTTATCAGTCATGCATCAAAATTCTCAAACATATGAATATGTATCAATTATGGAAGTTTTGAATGTTATATATACGGACCTGTTGAGGAGTATTGGGACCCTCTGGAACTGCAAAAGCTTCATTGTCAAGAGGGATGTCAACAGAAGGCCATTCTGAACGTACATATGCACTAGTTAACCCAGTATGGCCACTGCTCAAAGAACTCAATATTGTAGATAATAACAATAAAAAGCGGAAGTTTATTCTCTTTGTCCTGAAAGCCATGAGCATTGATCCTCACAAATTGATTTGACAGGTATTCAAGCAGACCGAAGACCAGTCATTCAGCACAAACCTACAAAAGTGTGACCAATTAATTTATTGAGCAAAGCTCATCCACGCCCACTACTATTGATAAGGAAAACGTTAATCAGAAAAACCATAATATAATGCAGCCACAGGGCAACGTGTCCTTTTCAAAACAAAAAACAAAAGAAATTTCCAAGAAATAATGCTGATCACACTGGACGTCAAGAAGGCAATTGACTGCAGAATCCAATAAACCGAGGCCACAAACACCATATAATCCCACAACATCTCAACCCCTCTACATTATGAAGACGTACTCAATTTTCTTCAATTATAACACCTGAATTACCGCCAGAAGCATAGACCTCTATAGCATCTCTGTCGTTCACTACTCCCAATACCAACCCCCTCTCACTAGCACATTAGGTATGCCACATCATATAAGTAAAGAACAGCCAAGACTCCTCAAAGACAAGAAACTTACTCCATAGTCCCCAGCCAATAGTCACATCTATAATGGGAAGAGATGAGTCTGTGCCTCTATAACACATAATTGAAACATTTAGAAAAAGGCTCTAGATTATCTACAGAAAACTGTTGTCCACTCAACAGCCTTAACCTTCACATGGGGCCTTCGTTCTTCCAAATTGAACCACCTTAAAGAGAGATTCACAGGACCTGAGAAAAAAGGAAATCTAGAATCTCGAATGGGACCTTGGTCTCAAATGAATGTTAATTTACCAAGCTATGCCCCTGGAAACCATAAACTGTGAAATAGAGAAGTATGGTGTAAAGTGGATAAATGATAATCCTAGGGAAAAGATGGCACTGGGTTTACTCCAGCCCGAGGAATCTCTAAACCCCATATTAGTCTCACTATGCACCAGTAAACACCACCAAAAATTAACCAAGGGAAAGAATCAAAGAGATCCTTCAAGATGGAACTTCCATGGGCTTAAATAGGAAGCTACAGCAACAACATCAATCAACATGCCAGGCAGCACCGGGTTCTTCTTTTTCGTCTTCAACTTGAGAAAGAAGGGACTATTAAGAAAGAAAAACACAAAGTTATTCTACTGAGCTTATATTACAATTTGTGGTTACAACTTACAAGTGACATAATTAGCTCCTATCAGGCTATCACATCTCCGTCTCACGAAATGACACTAAACAACAGCTACACACTACTTTTGGTTTAACCTTAAGCACAAGCCCTCACAATAAAGTTGC
This sequence comes from Beta corolliflora, assembly GCA_947648045.1. Taxonomy (NCBI): domain Eukaryota; kingdom Viridiplantae; phylum Streptophyta; class Magnoliopsida; order Caryophyllales; family Amaranthaceae; genus Beta; species Beta corolliflora. The sequence continues at coordinate 119,194 of CANSZD010002339.1, forward strand.
AAATAAAACAATGGGAAAAGTGAATCTTCCATCAAACAAAAAGATCTGAACATAGAAAGAGAGATTATTTGTGAATCGAGCGGGAAAAAACTACTCCATATCACAATATCTTTGGTTTATCAGAACAAAATTGACCAACTTCAATGAGCAACTAATATTACTCCTATATGGGTCACTACTCACTATATCTTTGCACAATTCACCAACAAAATTCTTATAAAATTACAAGTATATGTAACATTTAAC